>WYDI02025644.1:0-43076 GCA_009867235.2 Psittacus erithacus | reverse complement strand
AAAAAGGACTGAACTAAGCAGTTTGCTTTGCTTTTTTTTCTTTAACAACAAACCAAAATTTTTTGGGCGCTCCCCTCCCCTGCATTGCTTTGATAAAATTTATTTAAACCATTTCCCCCCCCCCCCCCCCCAATATCTTTTCTCCCCTCTTAATTTACTGCACCAAGGGAAGAGGAACAGACTACCTGGACAGCACAAAGCAAACACACAGCTGGATCATCTGTGCCATAGTCACCACTCAACAGACCACAAGAAATCCCATTTCTTCCTCATCACTGGAAAGGTTCTATTGTCCCACGAATAGGTGAAGCCAGACCAAGCAAGCACCCAACCCAGTGATAATTAGCTCTGCATTTGGACTCCACACTCGCTTTCATGGAAGCAACACAGGAATTGCCAAAGGATTGCAAAAGCAATGCTAGCACCTCCACATAAGTGTGTCTGTATCACTCGGACAACATTAAAAAAGCAAAGGGTCCTGCTTGGACAGGGAGTACCACACCTGACAGAAACCCCTCTCAGGGCACTTGCAAAGAAAAACAGCCTGTCCTGGCTCTCCCCAGAGCTGCACTGAGGGTGCTGTTTGAGCCACCACAAGCACCAGCAAGAGCTGAGGAAACAGGGACAAATTATCCTTCTGCAGTGCAAAGTTATAGGTTCCATTTGTTTCCCCTCAGGAATCAGACAGGGCAGTTAAGTGCCTTGATTCCACCAGATAATCACAATTTATCTTGTCTCCTTTTGCCTCCTTTCTCTCAATCATGTCTACTTCTCCCTGTTCCTCACACAGATTTCCTTCTTTCTCCATGTCTTGAACTTCAGTTGACCTCAGGAGCCTTTTTTTTTTGTTGTTGCTCCTTTTGTTACTGCTAGGATTTTTTATTTTTTATTTTTTTTTCTGTTGGGGGTTGGTCGCTTTATGGGTGTATTTTTCCCTCCGCGTACAGGAACTCCTGTCTCAGTGTTATGCTTATAGCTGTAACCTTGTATAATTTTCTTGTCCTTCCATTTTCCCAAGGAGGAAAGTAGGCAATAGGACTGCAATCTCCCAGTTCCTCTCAGTTCATTTTGCTTTCAAGAGGAGGATGAGAAAGGAGAAAAAGCAAACTCTCCAGGAGGATCCCAGAGCTCCTGAAGGGTTTTGGAAGTGCTGAGCCCCTGGGCCGGGGAAAGAGTCAGAGGATGCTAACATAGGAATGGGGTCGGGTGGAATAGAGGGCACTGTGGTCCAACAGAAGGGGAAGGTTTCTAATTAATAAGATGCTACTCAATATACTTAATATCTACTTAATAAGATAAAAGGTCTGATCCATACCCAAGTGGAGTTAATAGGAATCTCTCTGCCGACTGCACTGGCTTTTGGGCTCTAGATTTCAGGCATCAGCTACACTTCAATATTAGAAGCATTTTAATCCCTGCTTTTAAAAGCCAGTGCCTGTGCCTGTTTCTCCTTGGCTTGTTGTTTCTCACCCATCTGAAGCTCTGGATTGTATCTGTGGGCAGAGTCACCACGAAGGTTCTTGGCTCCTCATCTTCTGCCACTACTACTGAGTGTGGTTCAGACCCTGCCAGCACCAGAGGCTTACAGCAAGGGGGGGTTGCAGAACAGAAAGTCAGAAATTTCTAACTAGCAGCAGCAAACTGATCAAAGGCACTGGGCACACTGGGGAGGGAAGCAGCAGGGAGACAGCCTTTATGCCAAGAGTAGTGCCTATGATCCTTAATCAAAGTCACAAGGTGGTACAGAGAGCCCTCAGTTGCTATTCAACTTCTTAAACCAGAGCAAATTTATTTACATAAAAACAGTTTCAGCATCCATACCCTGCAGCAAGGAGTCCCCTTATGTGAAAGCCATCACCACACTTTTGCTCCAAAGTAGCTGCTACCAGATTTCTTTGGTTTCCATTCCTTTCTTCCTTGGAAGGGAGACAGGACAATCACATCCCATTCACTTCTCACACAGCACTCTTGGTGTTAGCTGCTAGCCAGCAGCCCTGCCTTCCTGGCCCCAGTCACCCCAGCACAGGCATTTCCAATTAGCCCAGTTCATCACAGCAGGCCAGCCTCTGATGCGCTTGGTGGTAGGATTTGATGAATCTGATATCTCAAACATCAAACCCCGTTCTTCTCATACATCACCTACTTCCTTTCGTTTGCCTGTAATTCACTTTCTCTTTCATCTTTCAGGAAAAAAGAAAAAAGAAGAAAAGGGGGGGAAGGAAGGCAGAAAGGAAAGGGGAAAGGAAAGGGGAAAAAGAAAAGCTCTTCCATGATGCTTTCCCAAAGATTTTTTTTAAAGAACAGATGAAATGCCATTATTTCTCTGAGCGATATGAGGAAGACGGAAGGACGGTGACTCCCTAGCAAAGAAAATAAAGCAAAACCTAGTTTCAAGCAGGAGGCTGCAGCAAGTGAGAGCAGCTCCCATGTTTGGACTTCCCGTAGAGGATAAGCCCAGAGAGTGGGGGACAGATGTGCACAGGAGACCCCGCCTGACATGAAGGGCATGCAAGTATGCGCACAGTGCAGGGGACTAAAAGAGCAACCAAAATACAATTGACCTTGCTCCTTGCAGCTGGACTATGGCTTGAGTGAACAATAGTAGCAAAACTCATGCTACGCAGGCATACTGAGATTAAACCCTGGCCAACAACACTCAGACACACCTAAAAGCAGGTGGCTGCCAGCTCATTTCCTAAACACAAGCTGAACAGATACCCACTGGTATCCTTCTCAGAAAGGGCTTCACCACTTGAGCCAAAACTTTCCAGAACAACTCAGTAAAGGAAGTTTCCACTCCTACAATTCAAGTTGAGCTCAGCATTACATGCTTCTCTTTCCAGATGCTAATGGAAAGCATCAACTTACTCCACCAAGGCTGCCTTTGCTCCAATTATTATGCAGAATGAAGAAGGGCAGGGAGACACTGCTACCTTTTAAAAAGGGTCTCATAATAAATAAGTGAGAAAAAGGACATGTTCTACCGTCAGAAAACAGGAGGACTTTTCCTTTTATGGGGGAAAAAGCCCAGGACAAGCTGGCTCAGGAACCATGTGCACTACAGCCATCACTCATCATGTACATGAGAGAAAGGAGCCAAACACAGAGGTGACAGCAGAGGAAAACCAAATCTGTACAGTCAAAAACATTTCTGAGTGTGTTTATCAAGCTGGGAAGCAAAAGGCACAGCAGAGAGTTTTTCCTAGTTCCTCAAATACTGAAAGCCAGAGCAGGAGACAGAGCCTGTAATTTCTGTGCTGCATTTAGTTATTTTAAATGGGCAGTCAGTGTTGAGATGGAATCCATAAGCAGACTTGACAGCCAGTGATAAACCTTAGAAAGAGTCACTGCCTACCTTCATTCCCCCCAGTTCTCACAGAGGCTTCTAAAAAGGTGTTTAAAGCTGTTTAAAAGGAAGAGCACAGCAGCAGGTAAAGAGCAGCCAAGCATTCACACCAAGAACAGCCCTAACACAAGGCTTTTTTGGTTTGCTTTGCTATTTATCAAGCACTTCAGTTCACCTTACAACAGAAATGGGGAGGAAATGCAAAAACCAATAGTGTATTGAGCTTTCTTGGCATTAACATTAAGGTAAACAGAATACCTGAGGCTCTCCTGGCAGATGCCGTGCATGCAGTCACCTGGCTGCTGGCATGCACATAGGCAGAGAAGTGGCATCTTTCCAATTAAAGACAACACTTATATCAACATGGACAAGACAGAGCAATTTCCCTCAGAAAACAGCCTTCAAGCAGGCTTTACAGCAACACAGATATCAAGCAAGCTCTCTGAAAACCACTTAAAACGTATGCATTCATGACAGTGCTGTGTCTTTGCAGTGGACAGAGGTCACACAGCCTTTGCTCAGTCACTGGCATCTCCTTGGCTTGGAGACAACCGAAACTCTCCAACCAGGCTGGCATATTGCTACTGAGATCACTGACAAGATTTAGTATCACTGTGGCATCTCCAGATCTACCTGGGAAAAAGGGATTAAAAACCTGCTTATCCCTGGGCAATCCCTTGCAAACAGCAGTGGGCTCAGCGGGTGCCTGCCTGTCCTTGCTCCCTGAGCAGGCATCCAGGAATTCCTGCTCTCCTGCCAAATTCACAGCCCTTCGCTGTGACAAGGGAAGACATCAGTAGTTTGCAAAAACAAAGAACTTTTGTTTCTGTTTTGGGGGGAAGGAGTATTCTGTATCAGCATGAAAGAGGTAAGTAAATACATCTGCATCAAAAAAACCCCCAACAAACAAAAACCCAAAACACCAAATCAGGAGAATAAGATAAGAAAAGAAACACTTGTAAGAGGAGGAGACAGGGTCTGTTAAGATATTCCCAGTCAAAAAAGGGTTCCCACACTTAAAAAGCCCTCTTAAAAATAATTTCCTCTCCAAACTGCCTGGGAGCCTCATAATTACCAACAATGATCACAGGCCCATTCATTTCATCCTAAAATTAATACATCATGTTTGGAATGATATCGCATTAATTTATCACAAGATTTATGAAACTTGTACTTTTTTGTAATGAGTTTTATGCAAATTCTTCTCCATCCATTGTTTGTGCCATAAAAAAAAAAGTTCCCTTGCAGAAGCTGCTCTGTCAAAAAGTCTCATTCACTTTTATTGATATCTGTCCTTCCCTCTTCATGCTCACAAGAGGAGGAGGAAGGTGAGGAGCTGGTTCCAGCTGGGTTGTGATCCTGTTTCCAAGCAGAGCCCAGAGAACAAGCGATCATCACAAGAGAGCAGCCCATCACAAGGATGAGGTCTGCATGTGAGCCAACCATTCAAGGCACTTAGTTATAAACTAATTTTAAAGGAAATTAACTCATGGTTCACAGACGCCTTTGTCTGAGAAGGATCAGAGAACAAGAGGAACAGCAGGGAATTGTGAAATTAAAGTATTTAGACTTTCCAGAGTGGAAAGTCCATGCTTGGTAAACTTAGAGAACAGATACAAGGGAAAGGTGGGGGGAAATAAATCCCAAAGGAAGCATAAGCACTGAGCACACTGGGGTTATAAAGGGGGAAAATCACGTGAAATTGACCTGATATTTTACAACAGAACTGTTGTAAATTAGATTGTTGTAAACTAAAGACAGGAATGCACAAGATGTTCCATCTGCCCAGGAAAGCACTCAGTGTAGTGCCTTACAAAGCCTGAGGTTTCCTGAAGACCAGGACAATTCTCAAGAGCATAGGCAAGATGATACACAAAGCAGGCAAGACCATTTCCAATTCAACCATGCACGATTATTGCCTTCATTTGCGAGCACTGACAACTGGAAATCAGACTGAGATTTTTGTCAGTACCCACATAGCTTCACTTAAAAGCCTAGGGAATGAGATTCTTGAAGAACCCTAAATTTCTAATGCAGTCTTGCTCCTTGGAGCTGCCCTCATGCGACTACTAACAACTACTCATGAGACATATGTATAGGGGTGGGAGGAGGAAGGATGAACTGAAAAAGCATAGAGAAACATAAATCTGGGGCTAGCAGAAACATCCCAGCAGTGAAATCTACTGAAGTGTTAAATAATAGCAAAAAGATTCAGCATCACCTGGGGGCTTTTAAACTGGCCTAGAAAAGATGCTACAAAAATGACTCTGGAATAGCCCCAGAAGCACTGACTAGAGATCCAAACCCCAATTTTAGCAGCTCTGTGGAGCAGGAAGGAAGGTGCTCCCCACCTGTGAAGGCAACCCATTCGCTCTGCATGACTGTGCTGCCAAATATCATGAGCACTGCTTCATGGCACCTCATACCTGTCTCCAAAACACCCCACTTTGTACCAAACCTCCTTACTCAAGGAAAGTCTAGCTAACGCAGTCTTGATTTACATTTCTGACACCAGGTTTAAACCTTAAATCCATAGAATATCCTTTTCTAATTAATTTTTGAAATAAGAAACAGCCCAGAAATAATATGTCTTTTGTTCCTTCCTTCCTTCTCCCAACCTCCCCACTTCCCTCCAAAAAGAAAAGTTTGGGTTTTAATCAAACAAACACTCATAGGTCAAAGGAAACTGTCACAGGTATCAGCATGGAGGGAAACACCACTCAATTCTTCTCTGCATGAATATTATGGCTCAGTAAAAGGCAGAAAAACAAGACCATCAGTAATGTCAAGACCTTCACCTTCACTTTGGTTTCCCATCAGTGCCTGGGCACTGGACAAGCTCTAAGAAGGAGGTGGAGACCACCGAGGGAACTCAGGACACCTGGTCACTAGTAAGATATTTAACTGCGTTTACACAATGCTGGGGAGAGACATTCACCACTAAACCTGCCCTAACACTCATACTTTCCTGCCTTATCAGAAAGGCCCATGATGCACACACATCCATCCCTACAATTCTCACATGTATGTAGGCTGGGTCACTCCCTTCCCCAAATGCCATTTTGAAAGCAGTTATTTGAGGTACCAACATCTACCTCGATGGCCAGCGTTTTCCTTTGAAAAATGGACATGTATGTACGCAAGACATCCAGTTAATTCAACAACCCACCCACCAGACCCTGTACAAGTTATAACCATAACCATTCTCTCCCCAGTAACTCAGGAACCTCCATGGCAAATTACAGCCAAATACATGAGAAGGATTTGTGCAACAGAAAATACAGCATTTCTGCAGTTTCATGAAAACAATAGCTGAACTAAGGAATGCTGAATGTCCCACCTTATGGTTGCATCCCAGCTCTTCTGGGACAGGTAAGGGTTCTCAGGGACATAGTGAGGAGATCTTCCTCCCACGAGTTTTACTGACTAGACACAGAGATAAGGTGTTGGGAAAAATTCTCCAACGCAATCACTCCAAGCTCTTCCTTGGGATGAACTCTAAATTAACATGGATGTCAGAACCACATGGCTGAGGGATTTCTGCGGTAACCGATGTTAGCATATAGTCACTGCTCCCAGAAGCAAGAAATTATGCCAACTGACCAAACAAGTTGTATGAGGAAGCACAGAGATTAAATAAGCAGCACCACAGTGCTGGGGTCAGCCCTGTTTGGGGAGCCAAAGGGCAGAGGACTGCTTTTCTAAACAGAACCAGGCAAACTGGCATTTTGACTGCCAGCTGGCAAGAAGAGAGATAATAAGAGACTCCCACTCCTGCCAGAGAAACCATGACACCGTGCAAAAAGCTTCACAGGGCAGAAGAAATAATTTTAGTAGGTAACCTGTTGTGGCCTCCCTTTTTGACTACCAAGAGGTACCTTGCCAGCTAAAACCATGTAGCAGCAGGGATGCTGAGCACCCATATTTTCAGAAGCATCTGCCAGTCGCACATAAAGACTGGGTAGCCAGCTGAAGCAAGCCATACACTGTCACTAAGAATGATTTGACAATGCTTGCCTGGGGGATAAATCAAGCCAAAACATGGCATCAAGACAGACAAGATGTTGCCATCCCTCCCAGAAAGGGAGGTCCAGAGCAGGTGGAAGACTGAGAGTTACCGTATGTCCCGAGAGTACCAACCAATTCCTCCAGCTGGGACAGTAGTGAGGACTCAAATCAAATTCTAACTCCAGGGATTAGTTTCTACTTAATGGATGCAATAAACTAATAGGAGCTCCACTGAGATCATTCAGATGGGAGTACCCTCCCCTCAACTTAGAAAACCACGGATATATGCACACTGCTCACTCAGTACAGAAAGCAGGAGAGCAACAGAGGTCAGGAGATGCAGCTGACCTGTCATCCTTGAGTTCACTACTTCTCTCGGGCCATACCAAGCTTTCTAGAAACACACAGGGGCAAACAGAAGAAAAGCAGGACCCCAGAAACCTACTTAATGAGGTGCTTTGCCAGTTGGTGTAAGTAAATTATTTATGAGTAAGATGGCACATGCAATAGTTTGCATCTTACCCAGACAAGGTAACATAGCTTTGTGTTAATTAGAAACAAGAAGCTGTTCTGCAATTAATATGAGGTCAGAGATAAAGCTTGTTAGATTGTAACACCTCTAGGTCAGGTCCCAGGACTGTCCTGGCATTGAGCCTATTAAGACACCCACAGACCAGCAAGGCAATGACACCAGCAAAGCCAACAGAGAAGTCTCCTGAACACCAGTTGCTCAACTGCTCCATCAGCAGTGCATCGGCAGGACACTAGCTGTGCTCCAGTAACAGGGATGAGCCACAGTGTAAAGCACCATCTCTGAAACACTGCTGCCTCAGAGCTGCTTCCTCCACCAGCAACCCTGTCAAGCTGAGAAGCTGATCAATATGAATGGGGAAAAGAAAAAAACCTGTCAGCAAATTTTACTTGCGCAAGTGAAGCACAAGTGGAATTCATTCACGTCTTGTTTGAAATCTCATCTGTGCCTTACAAAAGATGAAACATCCCCAAGGCTCTCAGTCTCACAGGGAATACAAAACGTTTAGTGCTACAGCTTGCCTACGGCTCAGCTGCTCTGCTCTCTGAATAGTTCAGGGGAACAAATAAATATAGCCAACCTCAGCCCAAATATGGCAGGGTATTTTGCTGCAGCACAAGCGTAGTTTGGTATGTGTGTCAAAGTCCCAAAGCCAGAAGGAAATAGTACCAGCAGTCAGATTTTTGTCTGCAGACTTCAGATCTCTAAGCAAATTGGCCTCGGATTGTCACCATAACTCTCTGAGGTTTCAAAACATGCTCTGGGTGATGAATTCTGCCTTGTTATAATGAAGATGAAGTGAAATCCCTTCTTGATTTATATCTCTGGAGTTGAATGAGCAACTCTTGATCTCCAAGACACGATTGCAGTAAAATCAAGACTTAGAGAAAGGGGCCAGAAATTTGAAGCCAATGGCAGCCAGTTCCGGAAAGTTTACATTTCCTGCTCCCCTTACCCCTTGAACAGCAAACAAAACTTTTAAAGCAACCAAGAGAAACAACAAGATGCTTGGAAGACTCTCCACAAAGGTGACAGCCTGGGGAAATAAAACACATGCAATTCATCAACCCCTTCATCCACTGGGCCTGACCTTGAAGTTGCCTTTCTCCAAACACAACCCAAGACCTTGGGGCTGACAACGACTGCCACATCTTGGATGGAGCATTTCCCACTATGCTTCCCTCCCCCTCAAATGCCAAAGAGAAGGTGTGGAGAGACTTGGCAGGTGGTGCCAGGGTATCTGAGGCACAAGCTTATCTGAGTCCCCGCCACCACACTGCAGTAAATTGCTTGTTGATAAATGAGGCTATTTAGGAGCAAGTGATGCCAGCATTACGGTTATTAATGATGCAAACGTGGAGAGACATTTAAGAATGGCCCCACATTCTATTGTCCTCTCGCCTGTGAGTAATAGGGCACCTCAGTTACAGGGCTTCAAAACCAGCTTGGGCTGCTTAACAACAGAAACAAAATAAGGCCAAGGGAAATGGAAGGAGCGCACTGGACTGATAACTCTAATGTAGTGATAAAGCCAAGCTCCTTCAGGAGAAGCAGGGCAAAGCCTCAGTCTTTAGATTAAATCTTTAGATTAAACTGAGAGTATTCCCCTTTCCAGACACCAACAGTCTTCCACTCATCCCTGCAAGGCCCTAGAAGCCATAAGACAGCACACAGCGACTCGTTCTGCTGATCTATGGTCTGTGCAGCAAACACACCTAAGTAAAAGGGAAAAGTCAAGCTGCAACAGCCTAAACAGGAAGCAGCAAGCTGTACTTGCAACACGTGATACATCCTGGAGCACAGCAAGGGTGATATTTGCGGCAGCCTGGGGGATTTTCAGAGGGCCATTACCTCACTTTGCACGTCACAGATGTCTAAAGGTGGCCAGGAGGACAATGAACGAGATATAAAGAGGCTGTTTATTGCAAGAGGAAACCTTGGAACAGAGCTCTACAGTGGCTGGTGGGAGCACAAGGCAGAGCGCACAAGCACACAGCTGTAAATGTGTTTCTGAGTTAATGTACACACGAGTGTTTTTCTTTTCCTATGAAAGCATACTCTTCTGAAAACAAACATCTGGAGTTCTCTGTTACAGCTGGACCATTATCCCTAGTGACTAAAGTGTTCAATTAATTTAGCCTTTCTCATTTGTGAGTTGCCTGCAAGTACAATTGGATTTGCAGGAATTTGTTATTTGAAAATATTCAGTGAATGGTTTATTAAAAACATATTTCAGACGAAGGATTTCTTGCTAAATGCTCCTACAGCTGTTGTTCTGAGTGTTGGCAACTGGCTGTTCGCACCATGTAAATGGTCACTGTGGTCAGGTGGGAATGCCTTTGCATCTTGACGGCTGAAATGTACTGCCAGAAAGCTTTCCAAGGGTCTGTGAAATCACCTGAACAAAAACATATCCTCACACATATACACAATGCTCAGCTTGCCTGAATTTCCTTAAAAAACACAAAACAACTTGCACTGAAGTTGTCACAAAGAGAAGAACAGAGCTGACTACCAGAATTAACTGACTTCATGAAAAATACCAGCAAAAACATCTCTTGGTAGCTTCCACAAGCATCCATGTGGCTCCTCATTCAGGATTCTATCTGCTGAGGTGCTTTTTTGTCTCAAAACTTCAGGGAGGGTTGCTGCAGGTATTTCGTCACAGCAGCAAGGGAAAATTGGGTGAGAAAGGAAGTAGGGAAAGACAATTTCCAAGACTGATGTAATCCCTCAGGCATGCAACAGGCCCAGACTCCTCCTTAGCAGGTAGCTTAATCCAGTACAAACAACATGTCTGAAATCACAAATCCTCCTACAAGACCAGTTTTAATCTTCTACACAGTATTGCTCCAATGCAGTTGTCTCCCTTGCTTTTCCCCCAAGCTTTGCCCCAGAGGTTGCTGTATTTTGGCAGAGGGTAAGAGGCAACACGACATCTTCAGTTATTCTTAACTTTTTAGGAACAAGTCAATTTTTGTTTTGGACAAGTGAAACAGGTTTTTCCCATGCTCTTTATCAACATGTTAAGATGACAAAGAAGCAAATGTTGCCCAGGGAATCAGCAGTGCTTGCAAAACCCTCTTGTTGCACACCTAAAGCTGCATGGGATGAGGCAGGTGAACAGTATCAGGCAGGACCCTGCACTGAGGATGTCAGAAGGGCTCAACTTTCATCCACCACTTACTTCAACAAGCTCTCATTTCTCTGTAGCATTACATTCACTTTAGGGACATGCAGAATTGCAGCTAGATCACGCAATATTAAGAGATACCAAGTGGAAGACTTTGTGCTCTGGTCCTTTACTCCACTGCACTGCTATGTTCAACAGTAGACTTTCCAAGAGCTCCATCTAAGTCACTGCATCAGTCACCATAGCAGGAACACCAGCCTAAGGGGACATTTCCCATGGCCAAAGTGACCTGTGACAGCCTGGCTGTGCACAGCTCTTTCTGCAAGCTGGGTGAGAGCTGCAAGAGGTGTTGGAGTCCATGCACCTCTCTCCTGGTGTCCAAATGAGCCAGACCTCAAAAAAAACCCTCTCTTAGTCATACGTAAAAACAACTAAAATCTTAAACTCCAAACTGAAAACAAAACTCCATGCTAAAACCCAGCTGCCGGGTTGTTTGAAGGCAAAAAGAAAGCAATCACTGAGGTTTCATAGTCTGTTCTAAAAGTGGAAATGTGTGAAGAGAAAAGTGATCCAGTAAGTCACAATTTTAGGCTTTTTTCTTTCAACTGCTCAAAGTAAAGACTTTCAATTCTTTGCTTTCCCATGAAGCCCTGATTGAGGGAAAAATAGCTATTGACCACTGAATTTAGCATCTACTTGCCAGCAGCTACTTGTACACATCAAAGACAAGTCCCAGCCACCTCTGCCCTCACAGCTGCATCTTGTACACTGAGTACTTTTCCAGCCCCTTTGGCAGCACCAGCCTCTAACTCACATGCAAAACCAATCCCTTCACAGCATCTCAGGAACCTCCTGTGCTTCAAGTGCCCTCTTGGTGTTCCACACTGATGCTGTCAGCTCCTGCAGGCAAATTGAGCTTGCTTTTCTTGAAGGGCTTTGCACAGCACTGCACTGAATAGCACTGCACCACAAACATGTGCTAGAGGGGCCAAGGACCCAGACTGGAAGATATACCTGCTCCTGGGTGATACATTCCCGTGAGGAAGAGCTGGATCTAAACACTGTGTTGCTTTGTCCCCAGGGTACAACGGAAGCATGGACAGGGTTGTCCGGTGCTAAGGGTTTTAACCAGGGAAGTCTATTTGCTGGAGCGGAACATTTCCTGTGCTATCTGACTACTTCTTGGATGAAGAAAACCACTCTACTCTCTCCACCTGAAACTATGATTTAAGACTGTGAGTCCACGGCCAGCCATTTGGCCCCTAAGCTCTGCAAAAGGATCTCATGTGGTTGTGAGTCAGTGCAGCAGACCTGAAAGGATGAGTAGCTGGCAGGTTCTGGCAATCTCCTCAGCATGAGACCCAGCTAAAAAGCTCAAATAAAATCCCAAACTCCACCACCCAGCCATGCCGCAGACACTCACATACGGTGCTTCTTTATGTGCAGTAAGCCTTTTCTTGCCATCAGCAAGAAAAGCACTTCTTTTCCTCCTTCCCATTAAAGGACAGCCGTTCTTCTCTTTTGGTTGTCCTTCATTCTACCCTTTGTCCTTGACAGGATGGAGAGAATAGCCTGGCCCTAGTAGCTCCCAAAATTTCCTCAAATTTCAGCTGAGATTATATCTCTCATTATTAAAGATTGCTAATAAGCCTTATTAACCAAGAGTGAAAGCAAAAGGAATAAGGGAAGGATTTTCCTACGACCCAAAGTGCAAGAAATTCATAACTAACTTAATACCTGCACCAATAAAGGATACTCATGCTGAGCCTATTTTAAAACCAGCCTGGCTCTTTCCATGATGGAGAAAAAAAATGCACTAAGATGCTCTTTTCTTCTTTCAGAGTAATTCTTGAAGACAGCCACAAAAAAAAAAACAAACCCAAACAAACAGAAACAAAACCAACCAAACAAACAAAAGCCTGAAACCCCAAACAAAACAAATAACCAAAACAAATAAAATGATGTCACCAGATGCAACAGAGTTGTCCTTCTGCAGCGGGCGGCAGCTGAATGGATGTTGGCATTATTTACCATTAACATGGCATTGAACCTGCAGCAACCCTTACAAAGGCAAACCTGGTTTGGGTCTGCGCAGCTGTACAGTGAAGGGAAATGCATGGCTTCAAGCAGTACCTGCAGCCTGCTCCCAAAAGGCGCAGAGCAATTTGGGGTATAACAGAGGGATCAACTATTGAAATAGGTAGAGGACAATTGGTGGTTTCATCCACCACAAATAGGCAGCAGATGAAGCCCTCTATGCTGGGCAGCTGTGGGACTCAGGAGTGCTGGGCAGCTGCGGTCAAGCCATGGGGATCAAGCCACAGGGATCAAGCCATTCAACAACGATGAGACTTGCAGGGCTCCAGACCTGAGCCTTCTCACCCCAGATATTTTCAACCAGCTAAAGACCTTATGCAAACCTCTCTCTTCTCTTTCAAGCTGGTCTCTTGCACATGACATGCTCCCAACCTTCTCAGGTTTTGGGATACTTGTGTATGCTCCTAGCTGAGGATGTTCTCCCATCTGCCCTGTGTAACCCCACAGAAGCACGCTCAAGGCTTCCTTCAACCTCCCTGCCTGCAGTGACAACTTTCTGACATGCCTCCAAAATGACTGATGAGTCGGTATGTTGTTTTTGAGCAACTCGTGTGCCTCACCGGCATGCAGGATGACAGACCTTGGGAACCTGGGCATTAATACTGGAGATTTATAGTCAAATCTGTCACGGTTGGGGAAGCTTGTTCCCCAAGAACTACTCTGCCTGAAGGTCGCTTTTCCTGGGCAATAAGCACAAAGAAACTGTCTCAACCACCTTGGCTCCCACCAAAGGGCACATAGGAGAGCAGAGGAGGGGGACAGCCAGAATCAATTGTGCTCAGCCTCAGGCTGCCCGAGTAGTCCCAAAGATCCCATTCACTTGGTGGGGAAAGCAAATTATGCCCACAGATCCCCACTGCAGGCTCCTCCCACCAGGGAGCAAAAGTACACCCTGGCTTGAGACCCCCCCCCCATTCCAAACTCCGCATCCTTAATGTACTGGGTAGATATACATGTACACAAAACCCAGAATCCATGCAGCACAACAAGGCATGCCTGCTCGCGCACAGCTGAAAGGTTTGCAAATTCCCTCCAACCCTTTCTTTTCAAGGATCGGGAATCTGTTGCTATAAGACATTTGATGCATGAGCCTACAGCTTTCTATGAACAAATACCATCAAAGAGTTCACGGATGCTGCCATTTGCTTGTATTTCACTGTCAGCACCATGCTATTATTTTTGTAGCATGACTAGTACTGCAACTCCAACAGCCAACAGGTGCTGGAGAAATTGGGGTAAACCTTGAAAATACAACTTCATACAGCACATTAACAAATCCCACATATTTATCATCCAAGGACAGCACAGTCAAACTGCATGATCTCTCTAGGATGGGTTTCCTCCTAATATTTCCCAGACATAACCTCTGATGCTGGCAACATACTAGTGAGCTATACCTTTTACTCAAAGCAGGGTCAACCACTGGAGCAACTGCTCACATTTGTCGTCTACAGTACACACTGCTTTATCACTGCAGCTACCAATGCTACAGACAGCTGTGTTGGTGATGGTGGGAGATTTATTTGAAGGAGGGAGGAGGAAGCCCTGGGGTTGACACAGCAGAGGAATATATTACTAACTACTGCTCCACAGATTAAAGCTGACCTGCAGGGATCAGCCAATTTAGGTAAGAAAATGTTAATAAGGAGTTTGCTCTGCCCTTCAAAGGTTTGTGTTGCCAACTTCCCAAGCAGACCTCAGATCTGATCAACCACTGGATTTACTTTGGCCAAAGGAAATACTGGACTGCATGTGCCTCTGGACAGGTAGCACATGTGAATCAAAGGCTGTAAAAGCACACAGAGAACCTATATGGAGACTTATTTTGCACAAGTAGCTGGTCATGAAGCTCAGGTCCCATCAGCGGTATTGCACCACCAAGGAATAGCCTACCTCTTCTTCCTTCCTAACCTCTTTTGAAAACAAGCATTTGGCTGCAGTGTCAAAGTCTTCATGAAGAAGGTAAAGAAGGCTATGGGAAAGCCTACATGCACACAGTTTGTTTTCCAAGCTATAAAGTTTTTTGGGACTTTTTTACCCAGAAGTTGCCCTTGCTCCTGTTGTAGACCAAATTATTTGGGACAGACCAAGGAGCACTAACGCTATCATTTCTAAACATGTTGATGACATGAATATGGAATAATTCACAGCCTTTTTGCTGCTACATTCTTCTCCCCACCAAGGCTGATAACAGACACAGGAAGATTTGGTGAGGAACAAGTCAAGAATCCAAACCATTTGCGGGTGCAGCAAGCCTTACAGTAGGTAGAGGCAAAACACCTACCAGGGGCTGGGTGGCAATTTCACAGACCAGCAATTCAAATCAAATAAACTGGTCCCAGCCAGGACTAGCTGGGAAGCTATATATGGGCTGGCAGCGAAAACAACTTGGTAGGCTGCCAGAGGCAAAGCCCACCTTGCATACAGATGAGAGTCAGGACCATAAGCAGCTTCCACCTGAGCCTCATGGGATGCCCCTCCAAAAATGCTCTCAGTGAGATGCTTTCTAAGAAAGGCTCTTCTCTGCATATCACTTTCCTGTGCAAGTTTCTCAGGACATGCCTAGAACTCAAATCTTTTACTCAAAGTCTTGGAAACCCCAAACAGGAAGATGTCTATTAGGCCAGCTGCCTCAGGCAAGCCAACAGCTCTTCTGTCCTCAAAGTGCACATCAAACAGGCTGATGGTGCTGTGTTGCTCATCCATTTGCTGGCAGAATAGGTCCAGACAAGGAAGGCTACCAAGGTTTATAGTCAGGGCAACACAACAAACCCAACGAATCATTTATTCAGTCAATTTTGGCCTTCCTAACAATGAACAAAATTCTCCAGTGCATTCTAATTTAAAAAATAAACTTTGTGGATAATTTTTAGTCTCCAGCTTGTTTAGGAAGTACAGACTATAAAACCTGAGCCATTTTAGAAAGTTACAACAGACAGTGTACCCTTTCTTCCCTTGTCCAAGTCATCAGATCAAGTCTACAGGACACACGGGGGTAACTCCAAATCAGAAATTCACTTTCTATTAGTACTGTTGGCAACATCATAGAATAATCCTCTCTGCGACCTGTTCAGGAAGCCAACCTGCAAGGCACACAAGCTACCTGGTAAAAAAATTCAATCCCCACAACAAGCCTATCCTTTGCAATGCTTTGTCCAACTTGTCACAAAATCAAAGACCCACAGCAATACTCTGTCAGAGAAAGAAACTCCTTAAAGCGAGTCAGAAGATTGTACTAATGTTGACAAACAAACTGCTTCATCATTTTGCACAGGGTGCTTTTCAGTCTGGTTTGTATGCCCTGGGATACAGCAGTCACTGGACAAAAGGTATGGAAGAGAACATGGATAAAATGTACAGTAAAGGCTTTTGAAATTAATTTTAGAGTTCCAAGAGCCAACATGTTTTACTGCAACTTCCTCTTCAGGACAACAGGCATCATTTTCTTTACTAAAATTTCCCTTGCAAATCCTTCCAAGCTCATTTTTCTCCCTCACTGCTTTGAGCTGAGCTCCAGAAACACTCTTGCATTCTCTCACGCATCTAGCAGGTCGCCTGCCTACCTCCCCCTTGGCACCAGCCTGCTCTGCCCAGCGCTGCCAGCTGGGCTATGCCATGATGCTGTGTCCTTTCTGCCTCACCTGATCAGTCACTTGCCTGCTCATTCCTTTCAGATTGGACCAGACAACACCTGCTGCACAGTGCATCTTCTCATACACCTCCTTCCCTGTCTCCCCAAAGCCTCACCCCATGATGAAGGCGGGGGGGGACCACACACATGGCCATGTCCCTGCAGACAGCAAGCCACCCAGGTGATAAACATGTGCTCAGCCAAGAAAGAAAGAAGAGGAAAGAGTAGGCAGATTTGCAGGCTCTGATCCCAAGCACCTGACCCCTTCATCTTCCTCATTATGGACGAGGTAAATTAGCTGTGACATTCATTAGCTGCAGTTCCCAATTAGCGAAAATTAATATTGGTTTTGATAGATGTGTTGGCTGAAGCTTTCCCAGGCAAAGGCATTACTGACCTTGTTATCCTGTTTAATAGCAAATTACATCACAGAAACTGCTTCTCGTGGAATCGACAGATTGCAGCCACCTCCCACTCTCCCACATCTCCCTTGCCTGCTGCTCCGAGAGACAGCCACAGCCTCTGCCAGAGCATACGCACCCCCATTGATGCTTCTGCCTATCCCTGGCAGCACCCCAAGCTCCCTCCCTGGCAGCAGCTGTTTTCCATGGCTAGCACTTTTCTACTGTAAGGCAACAGTATTTTGAATAATGTCCTCCCTTTCCGTCAGGCAATGGTAAATGGTGCAAACCTATACCCAGTTTTTAGGGCCATAAAAACCTCTCTCTGGAACAGTGCCAGCCATCCCTCCCTGCCCACAGACATTGCTACTCCTCTCTGGCCTTTGGGGAGGATGGTGCCTAGCCCCCATATCCCATCCCATCATCCCTCTCATTGGTCTGAATAACTCCAGACTCACTGGGTGCCTTGCTTGCCACCATCTCCACTCACAGTTCAAAATCATAAATAATTAAGAATAGCTGCAATGCAATGGCAATTACCATTTAATAAAGATAGAAATAGGTGCAGCATCCCTTGACATCAGAGATCCCTGCTCTTGGAGCCTGGGAGTCTGAAGGTGGCTAACCAGCAGAGTAACAGACACTGCTAAACAAAAGGAAACCATTTGCTACCAAAGTTATGTATTTAAAAAAGCTGCACTGTGTTATTCACACATTAATAATAATAAAGGTGTCAAACTGCCACATAAGAAGTTAATCTCATTCAGAGCACAATTAAAGATGCCATTGGCTAGCCACCTGGGGCCACTTCAACTTTTACAATGTGGTGGGTTTAACAGATAACAGGGATGATACCATGCCTGGTAAAGCAGTTCGTCCAGTGAACTCCCTTGTTACCACCAAGCACAACCCTACCAGCCGGGCAGCCAAGTACTGGTGTTTCTTGTTCAAAAAGAGGCTGCATTTAGATCTGTGCCAGCAAAGTTCTTTGGCTTTTGTTTGGTGGGTTGTATTTTTGGGGGGTTAGGGGCAGGAGAAGTGGAGAAAGTTTTGGAGAAAGAAACCCTCTCCAGATGTCCTTACTGAAGAGATCTCTGGCCCTGTCAGCCCAATCATTGCGCTGGTACTGCCCAAGGGATGCAAAATCCAAGACAGGCTGCTGACACAACGTGCAAGGAAACATCATCTAATACAAAATGCCCCTGTTCTCCTTGAGCCCAGAGAATTTTTTAGCATTTTATGGAGCAAGTCCAGCAAGAGCACTGCGATGCTGAATGCTATTTACACTGCAGGCCAAGCCAGCCTTCTCCACCTCAGCGTAGCCTGCAAAACGTACAGCTCCCATACGGCTTTCCAGCTCAGCAACCTGGCAAGGTAGACCAGGTTTCTGTATTTAGCACCACACACCTGCTACTGCCACACTTTTTCATTCTTGGGTAGGGAGCCAGGATTTTAAATTTGGCCGTAAAGGACAAGGTTAAAAAAAATACATATATATATATACATATACATATATAGACAAGGGCTGTCTTAAAAGCAAGAAAGTTATTCTTGATTTTTATTAACTGCATTCAAGAGTCTGCTGCACATGTCCCGTATAAACCCCTCACATGGTTTCCTTTTCCACTTCATAACATAGGAGACTGCGCCATGGGCTGCAGGTGAGACACAGCAGAAGCAAGGCAGGAGACAGAGCCCCCTTTCTCCCACCCAGCAGGATCCCAAAGTGACGTACAGGGGGTTCCCCAAGAACCAGAGATACTGCACCAAGGGCTACAATGAAGCAAAGGGCAAAGCTGGAAATGGAGACGTGAAATCAGACAGATAGCTAATGACTCAGTCCAACTCCCCAGTGGCATGCTTTTGGGTGAATTTGAAAGAACCCAGATTTTTCTAACAACATTAAAACCAAGGCAAACCAGCAAATTGTATTTAAAATGTTCCCCCTCTGCACCTTGCAAGCTTGCTCTGCAACAGGACCAGAATACGTTGTCTCTTCCTCCTCGGGGTGTGAAACGAGCATGTGAAGTATAATAAAAAACACACCTCCAACTTACAAATTGGAATGCAAAATCCAAGCTCATCGTTTAAAATCCAGGGAGGCAACAGCTCCACTGCCTCCTAGGAAACACCTTTTCTACCTGCCATCTGCCAGAAAATGGCTGCGAAGCACCCCAGCCTCCATGGGGCTCACCTGCCTATGTCCCTTGCTGTCAGGGTTGCGTAAACTTGGAGCATCCTGCCAATTTGTATGGTTTCTGTGAGAACATCCTGTTGCAGCATGATTATACCAGCTTGGGAGTTGTTTTTTTCCTTTGCCCTCTCCAGTACACACCTTTAATTTATGGCTATTTCCCCTAAACCACCAAAGTACATGGGTAATGGTTTCTGGTTAATGTGCTTTCTGCAAGCTGTCACTCCCAGTTCCGTACCTGACGGGACTGCAACAAATTTTCCAAGACAAAGAACAACTTGCAGAAGCCAAGGAGATTTTTTTCCACTTTCCTTTACGCTTTTCTCCTTTTCCTTCATGCTGCTCAGAAAGCTGCTTCAGGGATGGTGGGAAGAGATGCATACACAGGATGATGCTTCCTACATGATCCCTTCGCTTACTTGCCTTACTGTCCCACTACACTGGGTTTTACACCAGTGCTCTTTTTGTACAGAAATATTGTTTTATCCGGTAGGACGTGTTTAATTTGACGTGGCTGTCATATGGGAAAAGGTACGTTTCAAGAGTCAAGGTTTTCTGCAGCAGCGTTACTTATTTTACGGTCTTCTTGCCATATCTACTTCTTCCCCTCTATTTCCCAAAATCATTAGTAACAACCATTAATCCCTGCCTGTAAGAATGCTCCTCACTTCTCCCCATATCCTGAATTGTTAGTCTCCCTTGGACTTTCTACATTTTAAAAGTCTTTTTCCCCTCCTATTTTCACATTAACTGCTTGAAACTGAACAGCGGAGCAAGAAACAAAGCCACAGCACTGTTTGTGAAAAGGTATAACATTCTATAATATGATCTCTCGCCTCAGACTTAATCAATTAGAAAGAAAAGAGAAAAAGGTTCTTCCGTATTCAGGTACCAAATGGCCCTCCTAATTGCATACACGCAAAAAGACAGCCTACGCAATACAATACCAGAGCCTGAACAGCGCAGGCATTTGACAAACCCATGCAGATGAATGGAATAAAATTGAGTTACTAACCATTAAATGTCAAGTGTTTGAAATCTTTCCCCCTTGTGTAAAGAGCAATATTAATAAATCTTTAAGAAAGGGACCGGCACAGAGCTTATTCACTCTCCTGACCACTGCTGCAAATTGAACAGATGTTTTCATTGAGTTGTCCAACAACGCTGTCTCCAGCTTTTTTTTCCCCCCAGTGGTTACAGCTAATTCAAAAGCCATCAATGTACTGGAGCAGTTTGACAGAAGGAACCAATTTATTAACTCCCCCTGCCAATCAAGCACATTAAGGCATTCAAAGGCAGAAAGGTACATTAGCAGACGCCAACAATAAATCTGTTTAAAAGCCGGGAGATGGGGAGGGGATGGATTCGTGTGGCAACATAGAAATGACCACCCTGCGTGTCCTGTGGGCTCCGAAATTGCAGTAACTGTGATAAAACAAGCTTCCCAAGAGGCAGTCCTGCCACCCACACAATCAACACAGTCAGGGCAGTGCAATGCCTGCCAACACCCAGACCCCAAAAAGGGGTGCTCACCAGGATAACAGCAGTTTTCTGCATAGATGCTTCCCAACAGTGGGAATTTTATTCCACAGTCTCAGCCCCATGGCACATATACATTTCCAGAAGGGCTCTCTTCTACCCACTAATTTTCATATGGCAGTGTTGTGGTTTTCTGTAATGAGGGCTACCCAAGTAAATTTTCACATTTTAATTACTCAGATAACTTTGGTGCGGGTAGAAAGAAGCTGGACCTTTCTTACTTTTTCTTTTTTTTTTTTTTTTGGGGGGGGGGGGGGGTGGTTTTTGGCTTTTTATGAGTTCTTCTATACCAGGAAGCTGCAACCACAAATTGACAGTGGTGGGGAAATTGTCTGAATCTTTCATTTCTTACAGACAAAGTAGCAGTTCCACAGCAACCAAGTTTAATTAAAGGTTTTCTGTAGTTCTTTTTTCTTTTCACAAGGTTAGAAATCTGAAACCTATGTAAAAAGAATCATGGAGACTACCACAGGATACCTTTTCCAGCAGCACAGCAAAGTGCCTGGAGTTGTTTAACCTCTCACCCAGCTGCCTTGGGAGCTGGATATGTGCCTCTGCAGCATTTCATTGATAAACTCCGAACTGCGCAAGTGACTGGATTCCAGCCCACCTCAAAAACATCTAAACCCAGCGCTCTTCATGCAACACACTTGTGACTTCACCATAGCCCCAGGCTAAATGGCAAAGCATGCTGAGGCACAGAGTGTAACATGTAATGTTTCATCCCTTTCCTCCAAGGTGGCATAAGGTTTGCCTGAGCATTGTGTAATGAAAAGGAATCATCCTGCCTCCTCTTCTCTTGCTTTGCTCCTCAGTCAACAAAATTAGGCAGAGTAGCGAAGCAGATCCAGACTGCAGACATCCCAAATTAAAATGTTGTGTGCAAACACAGAAATAGGAGGTGATGGGGTATATTCCCCCCTTCCCTCCTTTTTTTTTAAGCTCACATAACCCAAATATAACAAGCTCCTGATGTGGCAAAATGCATAAATTTGTTTATCACTGTTTGCAACCATAGATTTTTCTAAGAGGTCCCACCAATAGACTCAAAGTGAAAGCACAGCTCACCTTCCACACCAAAAATAAAAATTATGAGTGCATGAATATGCAAGCATTACAGTACAGGGAAATACTCTTGGCCCATAATACCTTTCTTTAGAATATTAATGCCTCCACAAAGATATATATATATATAAACCTTCTACTTTGAGAATACATACACACATATACATGCATATATACTTTCCTCCCTGCCCTGTGTTTTTTGCTTTACTAAGCTTGACTCACATTGTTATCCCTGCTTTATATCAGGTTTATCACCTATGCTAACGCTCCTAACCAGCCAGGAAAAAGGTCCAATTTAACTGAGCTGACAAGGTACATACATCCAAGCCTGGACACTCCAGTGTAACAGGGAGCACCCTGTTGAGCGCCCAATATCCAGCAAGAAGCCAGCACACAAAGCTTCTACAGACAGTGCTGTACTAGTAATTAATGCTAAAGTCATCTCAGACATAAGAATCACCCCAGACCTCATTACCACAAACGCACATTTTTCTCCATCTCTTTTGAAAGGGCTCAGCCCCCACGCAAGGGCTGACACACTCAAACATGAAAGGTGGTGAGATCAGATCTTCAAACGGTTTGATGAGGCAGTAACCAAAAGCAAGGTTACTCTGACATGTTAATTAGTCCACATTGCAAATATACTTTCTTCCTTCTCCCTCTCTCTCTTTCCCTTCTTAAACATAAGCATTAACATTATTGCCTATTAGCAAAGCAGATACGAAATTTAAGTGATTGATGAAGTGATTAATTTAATGATGCAGGATTAAGGGTTTGGGTAAGGGAGAGCTTTTTTTCCTTAAGTTTCCTGATGTTGGGAATAACTAATTTTCTAGCCTTAAGTTTTCACTAACGATGCTGTACTTTCTACAGCTCAACAAGTAATTTCATCAATGAGCCTTCTAATGACAAACGACAGAAAAGGGGGTTGAGTTATGAGAGCTTAAATCCCCTTCTTAAAATACTCCTCAAATACTGCTGGTCATTAGGGACTCTACTACACTTAGAAAAAGGCTGCTCCTTTACAGAACACTCAAGAAGCCTGGAAATTCAGTTTTAAACAGTAAGTAGCCTTTGGATGATAACAGCACTTTCAATTAATACTAGAAGACTAAGGTGATGTTTTTACAGCCTCCATCTCTAAAGGAGAATATTCACACCCACTCTCAGCGATGCCCATAATGAAGCTTGCAAAGCAGGTTTCCTATTCAAAAATATCTCAATCTCTCTCACAGTCAGAGACTAGCATATTCCTCTGAAATTATCTTTTGTAAAAGGCCAAATCAATTCTGCTAGCTGCACACACATGCGCACCCCGCTGGGGTGATGGACACATATATGCTCATACTATCTGCCCAAAGGGGCACACTTCCTGCCTTCTCATGGAAAACAGGCAGCACACACCTGCTGCAACACCAGCACCAAAGCTGCTCAGAGCAAAGGCCATTTGAAATGGCTGGGCTTTGCACATCTGCCATGGAAGCACAGCCTTTTTGCTGATGGCACCAAATTCAGTCCGGCTGAGTTTTAAAAGTAGAAAAGGCAATGTTTCCCCAGACCCTACCAAGGGTAGCAAACTACCTCTGGCCCTAGGGAGTTGTTCTCCTCACCCTGACTGCAGGGAGGGCAGTAACGCATGGCTGAAGCTGGTGAATCACAGCAACCTTGGATGGAGCACCTCTAAAGGGAGGGCAGGTGGTATCAATTAGACAAAACAGAGGCCATTCCCCACAAATTCAGCCAAATATGCCACCACAGTAAGGAAGGTTCCATACTCACATTTCTTACAAACAGGTAGGCTTTCCAAAGCTCTCCATCCATTCTATTACTAGAGACACAATGTTTTCCAGAAGCTTCTTCCAACTTGCCAAGTTTTGCTAAAAGCAGCCTACCTTGTATCATTCACAAAGGTTCTTGCATTACTTCGGGGTCTCAATGCATCTTGTGGTGCTTTGCTGGTTTTAAGGGGCTAACCTCAAGCTTTAAAGCCATCCTCAGTGGCTCATCCTCATCTGGGCCACACCTCCCTAGTACCCAATTAGCACCTCATTAACAGCCCACAATGCTTTCTGGTCTTGCCACTGTGACTTTTAACCCCGTTGTGCACAGAGTTTAAATTACTTTTCTTTTTTTAGCTTTAGTATTGAATTTTGAGCAAGAGGGACACAACAGCATACGCTAGAGCAGCCTCCCCTCCCCAGGAATAGCTGTATGCCCCTGCAAGTGAGGGGAGAGGCCAGCAGACAACAAAAGGAAAAGAGTCGCATGGCTGCACTGCACTCTTATGCCGACAGTCCCTCCCCTCCAAAGCTGTCCCCAGCAGATGGCCCACAAGCTTCATGCATAGATATCTGGTCCAGACAGCTCTGAAACAGTTTTATCAGTCCAGAAATATGAAGAGGTCAGAGAGCCACCGCTATTTGTTTCCTTCCGGTGATGCATTAGGCAAGTGCAATCCTGCAGGAGCCAATCCACAGCAGCGGCCAGCAGATGCCTACAGCTGTGGTATCAAACAAGCAGGCAGGGTTTAGCTGAGACAGCCTGTGCTCAATCACACAAAGATAACTATATCTTCAGCAGCAGCTTGAATGGTCCTGCACCCTCAGGGACCTTACGCGGGTGCCAAAGCATCTGGCTGCCCAGGACCAGGGTACTGCAGTGAAAGGCTGTGATGGAAGAGATGATTGCTTTGGAAACTAGAGATACAGCATGCAGAGGATGGCAGCCTTCCCTGCCTACAGAAGAAAAGCCCTCTATCCTTCTCATCACCTAGGACAGAAAATCAAGTCATCCACAAATGTCAGAGGGCCATGCTGCCTCAGATCCATGTGCAGTTACCAGTGAGCACCCTGCCACTGCCCGCTAAATACCAAGCTCCTCTTCCAGTCTTCTTGCAAAATAACATTCTGCCCCAGGAGGCCCTGAAAAGCAAGAGGTGACACACACCAATCTGATTACTTTAATCGCTACCAGCCAGCAAAGTACACCTACACTCCAGTGGTTCTCCACTATCCCTGGCCCCTCTTGGGATGCAACAACTTGGGGGCACAGTAAGAGCCACAACTCCATGAGAAATGTCCACTACAGCTCATTTTGGTGATGTAGGTCCCAAAGAGCAAGGTTCAGCTCTGTCCCTCAGAACTTGTTGGAGATATATCTATATGTTTCAAAATCCATTTGGCTGGTGTGGGTTTCCCTGGTGGAGGTGCACGGGGCAAAATCAGCTTTCATCCCAATTTCTTTGCGCCACCTTCTCCAAGTGGAGAAGGTGGTCTGCTCTGGAAGGGCTCCAGCTTGCCCTAGGAAAGTGTAATCCAAGTTCTCCACTGCAGAAAGTCAAACCACACCATCAGAAATTTGTCGGACAGCAAAGCTCTCCTATTCAATACCAAGAGCCAGACGGCAATACTCAAACATCCAACAGGACAGCCAAGTGCCCAAGCGAGAGTGTTTCCACATGCACACTTTCTGGCAGAATTTGTGACTCTGTCAATACTACCAAGAGATTTGGGCATCTCCAGCAATCACCCTCTCTTCTACTGTATTTAACCAAAATTCCTGCAACAGCATTTGGAAGTCATCATCTGCAAGTCCCCAAACAGTCTTTTTTGTAAGCTCCCAGAGGCATGCCCCCTCCCTGTCCCCTGTTCCTGAAGCATGAGCTACTTATGGTGCATTTACCAGCTCAGCAAAAGCTACATATAACAAAAGGGGGCAGAAGAAACCCATAAAATTCATCAGTCATCCACCTTGCTTTCTGAGCACAGTGAACCGAAAGAATGGAGAGCACAGCCCATGCCTCCTGGGAGAGGCATAACGCTGAAGAGAAAGAACAAGAGGGCTTTCAGCAGAAAAAACAGCCTTATACACTGCACACATGCTTTTATGATTGCAACCTACCCTCTGCCCCGTCATGTGCATGTCCTCACCTTTTTGCAGGCACCGAGCTCAGCATCCCCCCAGCCACCCATCTCTCCACATCACAGTGGCACTGAGCTGCTGAGTCAGGGAGCACACAAGGCCTGTAAGCCCAAAACCCCTGCACCCAGCCATGCTCCAAGTGCTCAGCCAGCACCACTTCGGTGTCACTCATCAGTAGCCCTGACCACAGGACTTGCTGAGCTAGAGGTTCTCCTTAGCCTTACACTGTCATGGGTTAACAAGCAGGAGGACTTGGCTGAGGCAGCCAACTCTGGGGGACCCAGGACTGAGCATCCCACCAGGCACTGGAGGCATCATCCTGCTTCTGCTCACAAGAGAGCATCATAGCAAGCTGGTGAGGCAAAGAGCCGAGAGCCTCAGCTGCACGCTTTCCTGCCCAGAAATAACTAGAGGAATCAAATAGCAGGCAGCCTTGGCAAGAGCCCCTGGGGAGCCCAGCCTCACCACATGCCAGATGCCTCTGAGGCACCTTTCCCAGCTTCACCAGCATCTTCTCACACTCAGATTGCCCAGGGAGCGGTCAAGCCTCACAACTACATCCTGGTGGGCTTCCCCTCCAGATTTAATCCTCTCTTATAGTTTTAAGTGGGGCATGCATAACCAAGATCTGATAGTTAAGATGGAAGCACTGTCCCCAGATCATGCAGGTAACCATGTCCCTGACATGCAATAGCAAAGCCAAGTGCACGTTATCAGCTTTGGAGCAATGATTAAAGCGTTTCCCACCCTTTTAAGACAACATTATTCCAGTGATGCTATGACTTATCACTAGGATGAAGGGAAAGTAGAATTGCACTCATCTAAGTGGCCTATTTTGTCATGCATTTTGCAAGGCGCTGAGGCATGAAAACTTTCAGAGAAACTGAGTGAATCCAAGCTAGGTGGTTATAAGGCTAGTTACAGACCTGACATGATGGATCATCTTCATTTTCCCATTCCTGTCCCGCACACAGCAAATCCATTTGCTGGGCAATTAGACTCCAGTCATTACATTATGCTAAAAAGACATTCCTTTTGCAGCACAGGAGACCCCAGACAAGAGACACCCAGAGCACTGCCTGCCCATCCCCACCTGCAGCAATGCCACCTCCCCAGCACACCAGTGAGCATCACACTTTGCCAGAGACCTCCAGCAACCCGCCTGGCATCAATATGCCACTCTCCCTTACCCACAGCCCTCAAAGGTTTGGGATTAAATGAAATGGCCCTTGGAATGATTTTGCTAAAGGCAGTGAGCAGCACAATAAAGACAGACAGACCTTCTCCTGCAAACTCTTTTTATAAGAGCTGCTAACCAGCCAGTACTCCTGCTTTCAGAGTAAAACACACAGTGATCCAGCTACTGTCAGCTGATATGGGCTCTGCAGATTCCCCATCTCCCCCATGCCACCACAGCCCAATCAGTCATTACCCCTCCTCCTCTTCTCCAAGCATCTCCCCCTTCTCCTGCAATTTCTTTCAGGGCCCCTTCAATCACTTCTGCCTTCCCTGAGCTCACGTCTCCTATTCCCTTTGTGTATGTGCACGTGTGTGTGTGTGTGCGTCTTTCCATTACTTCTAGGTGAAATAACTGACTAGAGGGTCAGTCCACCTGAAAATTGCTCTCCCCAGACCTAAATGAAACAGATGGGCATTGATGATGTTTTGGGAGAAATTAATCAGCCTGGACCAGCGGCAGCGCCAGCAGCTCCCTTGGCCCAATCTCACCTAATGAATTCCGAGCTCTGTGTCTTAATGGCTCCTGACAAGAGTAATTTACTCTTGTAAGTGATTAGAGAGCGAATGATCTCTTAATTGTTGCTTAAGATTCCTTTCAACATGGCAGGCAGCAAGCAGGGACTGCTGGGCTTGGTGCGAGGTGAGGCTGCCTCCCGGGATGCCTTAGTGAGGGGAGGACAGGGCTGCACAGGGGTGTTCACTCAATGCCATGGCACTTCTAACAGGTCTCCAAAAAGGAGATGCTGTGGTTTTTTCCCCCTAGGAAAGAGGCACCACATACTGTTCTGCTACTTACACCTCAGTCAGAATATACGAAAGATGTTCCCCAATGATGCTTTTAAAAAAATCAAACTAAAAATAAGCCTAACTAAGAAAGCATGTACCAACACCAGAAAACACAGAAACACTGTTTTCCAACATTTTCAAGGCTGACATTTTCCTCTGGCACATTTGGAAACAAAATCCCAGGGTGCCAATATCCTTAGGAGTGAATTTCATTTCTGTACAGTGTAATACAAAGTTTAAAAAAAATAAAATTCAACCCCCAAAGTAATTCCAAGAACAATTTTACTCGCACAATATCTCACTGGAAAGCAGACTGTCAGAAATCTTCCCCCATTTTCTGTCAAAATAGGAGTTCAGTCCAATTCCTATAAGGTATTTCAAGCTCAAGTACTTTGAGAACCACGTACTCAGTGAGGAAACATTTCCATTAAGCTGCTCCCAATCAGCTCTCACTCCTGCTCTCGCATAGCTGCTTCCTTCCCTGGGACTTGTCGTGGACATAGCCAGCACTAAGTGTGTTTGCAGGGATACTGGCAATTGAGGGGCAGAGAGCATACTGAGAACAAAGCAAAGAAACCAGGTGTGAAGTAACCTGTAAGGAAGGCGGGGGCTCTGAAAGACTGGGAAAAATAAAGTGGATGGAAGCCATGGGGGATGGAATTAGAAAAAAATTACAGTGAAGTCAGGTCCTTCTTTTCCTTACAGGGTTTGCATTTGGCCTTCTGCTGTGAGTAAATGCACAAAAGCGATGGCGTTCAGTATTACTGCACTTTGAAAACAAACATGAACATCACTGGAAGACAGAACTCCCCAGGCAGACTGCTGCAGCTCCAGCAAGTCTTCTTCTGGGGACGCATCTTTGCGCAGAGCTCAGCTACCACCGAGGAGCTTCCACACCATCTATCTGAAACTCAGTAGCAAGACTCCATGTCCTGCCTACTTGCTCAGACACCACAGGCTGCAAAAGGTGCAACTGAGGGGTCCCCAAAGAAGAGATAGCTGGAAGCTCTGGCTGAGCTGAGTGATCACTAGAGGAAACCTCTCCAGAGTCTTCAACCCTTGAAAACTCCAGCGTCAACCTCGATAAGGCAAGAGCCCTTTCTTGGAGGTTGCTGTTCAGGCTGCATAGTTGAAGGAGGCATAGATGCAAGAAAGGGCCACAGTAGCCTCCTTCCCAGCCACCTTCCTCTCCCAATCAATTCCTCCCGCATTAAAAGCCAGTCACAAGCCCTGATTGAAGACCACAAGTTTAATGGACTGAGAGCCTGGAAAGAGGCTGAGAATGACCAGATCGATTTCTACATTTACTAAAAACCGATCCCTAGCTAAATAAAGTAATGTACATCTGTCAATCAAAAGAAAAGCATTTCTTTAAAGTTCTTCCATCAGAGGGTTGGCAGCAGCAGAGCCCCTACCCATGGGCACACCCCACTTACCCACAGGAGTATCCTCATTGATCAGCAGGTAGGTGTCAAAGAAGTAGTTTATGAAGTACGGCAGCCGATTGCCCCAACCTGGGAAGAGGACAAAAGCAAGGCGTTATTTCCCTGCCATGACATGCAGGGGCCAGCATGGCTGGGAGAGCCCCAGGGCACAGAGAGATATACATGCCACTTGGCATCATGATGGTGAGGAGTAGCTGTGAGTTGAGGGCTAACAGGACAAAAAAAGCACCATGTGGTCCCCTGTAGAAGCTGGCTGGGGAGCCACTTCCCTCTGTCAGCCTTTGTTTTTTTAGTATATGTTTTGCAGGGTGGAAACAGAGGGAAAGGGGGAAGCCAACAGCTTGGGGACCAGCAACATCAATTATTGTTTTAGTGCATGATTAATACCTTTGCTTCATTCTCACAGTTGAGAGCTTTTCGCCTCGTCAGCCATCCCTGCAAAACCCAGCGTGCCTCTCATCACCCAATCACCTTTCCCTCTAATTGCCTCCTTTCACCTTTAATAACCAGGCTCGTTTCTTTCTACTTCCTTTTTTACAGAGCTGGAAGCTCATGAGCCTGCCCCCGGATCGCAGCACCCTCCACCTCAGCCTCATTAGGTAACAGCGTTAAGCGCAGAGCACGTACGAGAATGACAACTGCAGCCTGAACCGGGGAAAAAAAGTCAACCAGTGAAGATTTACCATTAGAGGGATGTAGGAAGAAGAGTGGTGGGAGAGAAACACTGAGATTTTCCAAAAAGGTTTGGTGTTGAGCAGGCTGTGACTGAAGAATGCATTTTCCTTGATATACAGCCAGAGCTGGCCAAGCCTGCAGGCTTTAAGAAATGCAGTTCAGCTGCCAGGCACCAAAACCAGGGCTGTGCATGGGGAAGCAGAGGTTTGAACTGGTCCAGCCAAAAGAGCTCATGCCTACTGATGAGGAGTCCCAGAAGGGGAAAAGGGAGGACCAGGGTCCCAAGAACAGCCCCTGGCAAAGAGACTGGCTGGGAGAAATGGGGCAGCACTTCCCCACTGTGACCCTCTGTAACTGCCTTTGGCGCAAGCAGAGCCAAACCCCAAAATCATGCAAGTATAAAAACAATTGCCAGCACAGCGGCAGGGTGACAACCCCTCACAAACCCCCACCACAGAAGTAGCAAATCCAGCCAGGCTCTTGTCAACACAGCCGTTACAGAGGAGCACCTCCATCCTTACCCCAGCTGTGCTACAACCACAAAGACACGCTTCAGTCAAAGGCACAGCAACCCCCGGATGAGATCAGGCATCTAAGTTTCCCTGTTGATGACACTACAGTTTGCTACCACCCTCATGCCCTGCTCTTCAGCATCCCACCTTAAGAAACAAGAATCAGAACAAGTTTCAGAATCCTTTTTGCCTGCCCAAGCCCCCAGTGGAGGGACATGTTTCCAAAACCTTTTGAGCACAGGTCCCAGCTTTGTTCCCTCACAAACCTGCTTAGCACCCACAGGAAACACCCGTAGGGGGAACACGGACACAGGATAGGGGAGCATCCTGCACTCCTCCTATGCTCCTTCTGTAATAAGACAGGTATTTTCATCACTGCCCTCTTTCCCAAGGTACCAGGTCTGTTAAACACCCTGAGAAGCGAGAAAGCACTAGAGGCAGTGCTTTTGCAAAGGCACATTTAAATCTCAGCCTCTCAAGTACCTGGAAAGCAAATGAGAAGGACCCCAACAAAATGGGTTATTTAGAGCTAATGGCGTCTCCAGAGGCTTTGAAGCACACTTCTAGCTGGCTGCCATGCCAGGTCCAGCAGGCTTTGAAGGGGGCAGATGAGGCTAAAACACACCGAGCAGCCTTACTGCAGGGAATTCACTTCTGCAAACCCCTCTATTTCAAAATGCATTTGTTAATATTACCAGTACACTAAAAATTGGTTGCAACTTCCAAATCCAACAGCTGCATCAGGTGCTGAGAGGCATTCAAACTACCAGTCTGAGAGCACAGAGAAGCTATGTGTTAAGAGAAGAGGGCGACTGGCACCTGAAAGCTGGGGAAAGCTGAACAAGGGTCTAGAGGCAGAACTCTGCTTTGGGCTGCAAATCTCAGGATAAAGATCAAGGCTGTTCCCCCACTGCCAGACTGTCAGCATTCAGACGAGCAGCGCACATTGGGAGGGGATGGAGAGAAAGCATCTGAATGATACAAATATGTGGGTCAACAGATACAAGCTATGACAAATGGAAACCATCCCCTTAAAACCATCATTTCCACCATATGCTTTATTCCTTCTTCACATGTTACCAGCAGGCTCCAAGGGATCATGATCAATGGTGTTTCAATGTATTGGCTGATTTTCTTCCACATTATTCCTATAAAGTCTGCACCCACTTTGCCCTTCAGAATCAGTACTCACATCCTTGACCACTGCTGATCCAACAGCATGGTAATTATGGACCCATTTTTCTGGTTAGCACCCCTCAGTCCCTCCCAGCCAAGAGATTATGAGGGTCTTTGCTCATCTCCAGTGACTGCAGTAGCTGGGTAGGAGCAGGCAGACTCCACTGCCCTGCCAGAGGTAAACATTCTTCCAAATGCACCAAGCCCACTTAGCCTGCACTGCTACATTTACCCTCGCTAATTGCTTCTCCAGGAGCTTTGCAAGCTGCCTGGGAAGAGGAGTTCCATCACCTGCAGTCCCCAAAGCATACGGCAGGGCATCCACACACTTCTCCCAGTTTCAGGCTCAAGCATTGTGCCAGCACTTGCTTATCAGGGGCAGGCACTTCTCAGGGAGACGACAACCAAGCTCTGGGGAGGGTAGGATTTAGGATGCACTGCTGACCTGCAAGCTTCCAAATCCCCATTTTCCTGCACTGCCTCTCCAAGGGTTTGCGGCTTGCTATCACCTACCCGCTGTGTCCAGCCAGGCACTCGGAGAAGGACCATGAACACACCAGCTATGGGTGCTGCGACCAACTGTACAGGGAGAGATGAAGGAGCAAGTCCCCAGTCAGGCAAGTGAAACCCACCATCCCAGTATACTTCAATGGGATGTACTAGACCAGCCACATAAGCAATCTCCCAGCAGGGTGAGGCAGGGGGCAAATTTTAGGAGGCTCAGACTGGGGCAAAGAACTTACTAGGTTGTCTTCATTACTTACTTTTCCCACTTCCATTGGAATGGCAGGGCAGTTAACTAGTGAGGCTATATCTGATCCAATACGACACCCAGGGGAGACTCACTGCACTTGTCAGTCACTGCTAATGTCATCCCTCAGCTGCTTAATCAGGCTGCCAATGTGGGCAACTCATCTTGAGGATTTAGTAGGGGAAATAACCTGCCTTTATTCCAAAGGGCACAGTGCTATCAAATGGACACATGCTTGCTATTGTTTATCAGCAAGTGCTACATAAGCACGCATCCTCCGGCCTCCCTTTTCCCCCACCAGCATCCAGGGGCTTTAGCTCATTCATGTAACAATCCCAATTTTCACGGGGCTTTGCTGTACATTTACAGTGCTTATGCACCCTGTGATATGCCAAAGCTCGGTGTGAGAGGCACGTTTTCTTTACCAGAAGGCAGGTGTCCCACAAGCTTACACCCAGCAGCTGGGCTGGAACCCCCAGCCCACTGTCAGAAGCCCATGTGCCAGGGACAAACAAGAGCATCATGCTCACAGGGCAGAGCCCGGCAATGGGAGGAAAGCTGACCATGGAGGCTCTGCCTGCACAGAGCCCTGCCCTTCCCTCCAGCCAGAATTAGAACAGAGGTTTTGCAGCTCAGAGAGGACTTATTTCCCATACAACATATATTAAAGCACAGTTCAGGTAATAATTTTGCTGCTGAAAGTGCAAGGAGAACCCTGACAGTAATATCTCTGCTGAACAGCTAACAAGCTTCTGGTTTCCATCCTCGCCTTTTATCTGCTCCAACTAATTTCCTTTAGGTTTTACTGACACAAAATGACCTATAAACATGTCTATCTCTAGGTCCACCACTAGCTCTGACTTTGTGAACCTGGACCATATAGCCCCACCAGTGCATCTTCCTCCTCCAAGCATCTTTCCAGTCTCACCCTATCTCTCCCAGGAAGGACCACCTGATGCTGCATGTGTCCTTTTACTGACTGCAAGAAATATGGCTGCATGGGAGCACAATATGCAGGTCCCTAGGCCCACACGTGATAGAGATGGGTGATCTGCTTACCCATAGCAGCCATATTCCCCCTTGACCACAGCAGTGCTGCTTTTCCTTCAGATATTCATCAGGAAACCGCAAACACATTAAATAGTACCCTTGTACCTTGCAGACATGAAACCCAAGCAGGGAGAGGAAAGGAGGGAAGAGAAGAGCATAGCACTGAGGAGACAGTAAGGTGACTTACCCAGAGAGACCAGCTTCAGGAAGAAGAGGAGAAGCAGAAAGTTGCCGGCAGCACAGTGATGCTTCATGGTTCCTAACAAAGAAGACAGGCAGTGTCAAGTCCAGCGCTATATGGATATTACCTTGTCTCCCCAAAGCAGGCTTGGAGATGTACTCCTGCCCCAGCTTGCATCTTAGTGTCCCTGCACCACACGGGGACACTCAGGACATCAACATTTTGTCAATGCTTGGCTTTTATCACAGCGCCCTTCACCCAGGAGTGCTGCCACCACCACTTTCCTTAGTTCGTGCAGTCCAAACCACCCTCTTGGCAATTGCCAAATGGAAACCAGGATTAACCTGGTGTCGGTGATATGCTTTTTTATTTTCCACTTTCTGAAGCATATTTGATCATCTTACTACAGGGGATAAGACACAGTGGCCCTTGCAGTCAGGACTGGAGCAGAAGCAGCCCCAGCTGAGACAAGCCGCTCAAGCACCAGGTGAGGTGTTGTGGGCAGTGAAGAGCTGCTGCAACCCAGGGGCAAAACAGCAGTGAGCCATCAGCACTGAGATTTAAGATGTTTTGGCAGAGCTGCATGGGAAGCTTGACCCAGAATCACTGAAGAGGCGCCAGGATTTCAGAGTACAAAGCAGAGCCCCTCAAACCTCTCAAAGCACTTTTGCAGCTGCAAAACAGGCACTGGAAGCAGACAGGCTTGCAAATGTGCCTGCATCCCACTCTGCCTCTCAAATTTCCTTGGCTTCATATTCAGCATAGTACATGACTCCTCACGGTAAGGCAGCAGAACAATACAGTAACAGAGAGCTGCTTAGGGCAGCTACATCCTCGCGTGGTTTTCAGACCATTAAATAGAAAGCTCTTCCAGAATCAACTCCACAAAACCTCAAAGTCACGCTTTATGAGGAAATTCATGCATGTGATATTTTAAAACACTCTACCCCAGAGGCAAGTATAAATCATGTATGTTACACACAGTACACAGGCATTAACAGAAACCTCCAGGCAGCTCACACAGAATCTGAGACAGACAGCACATCTAAATGACCTGTCTCTGAAGCTGTCCATATTTCTCCAGGTGCTGTGAAAGGTGTGGGGCACAGGAACATTTTCCTACCAGCTCAGCACATTCCATGCAGCAGCAGACCCAGGGACACAAAAGGCAGGGAGCATATGTGACAGGTAGCCTTTTGGACAGCAAACACTGAGATGAACCCATAGTTGAATGCATAAGCAGCTCCCACTTGAGATCAAAAGCTGACCTGAGCCATGAGAGCTGAAATGAGTAATAAATCACATCTTCCATCCACCAGCCTAAGCAGAGACTTGTTACACTTGTGACTGGCCACATACACAGCAAGTTTTGGTTCACCCAGTACTCACAGCACTTGGAGAACAGCTCACTAAAGCAACAGACCTGAATAAGCTGCCATCATACACGCGATTCCCAAGTAGAGAGCACCCATACAGCTTATTCATAAACCAAGGGTGCCAACTTCACCCACTATCACTCTCCATTAACCCCAAAAGCAGGAGCTCAGCCCTTTACAGCATCCTGCTCTATACACACTAAAGGCAATGACAGTGCACAGAGTTACCCCAAAGCTGGCACTGATGGGCACAGGCTGCAGCTCTGACCCCAGGTAAGGGTGGAAGGGTTTATACCCCACTGCCACCCTAAGATATGCATGGGCACCCCATGGGGTGGTCCTTACATCTGCAGGGGAGCCTGCATCCCAGCAGGAATGAGTGGATGCTCTCAAAGTTGCTTCAAAGCAATAGCTACACATATTTTTATTGATAGGTATGTCAGAGAAGTCAGTTCATAACAATTCTGTCACCATATAAAGGGCCCTGAATTCTAATTTCTTCAGCTATTTTGCCACAAGAGAGTCTCTGGGAGGAAAATGTCTGCACCTAGGCAAGAAAAATGGTGCTGTGGTCTTTTTTGTGCATCTTCAGGAAATCCAGCACAAGCCCAAGATGACTTTTGTGAGCAGCGCTGCTCAACTTTAAGGTGTACCATGCCAATCTCCCCAGAAAACACAGACAGGGCAGGAGAGTTCAATCCTCCACCTCCCAACAAGTTTCTGACTTCTGAGCATTCAGTATCAGCAGAGCATCCAAAAACCCAGTTTCTAAACTAAAATTACCTCTTCCCCAGGAGACAGGCATCCTATCAGGCCCTTTCAATCTTTAGATTTGGCCAAAAGCAGAATAGACTCTTGTAATGACAAAACCCACCAAACCTCTCAGTTTTCCTCTGCTTTAACAGATTCTCGGGAGGAAAAAAAAAAATCTCAGACATAGACAATGCCACTGTTTCAGGCCCCTGCAACACCCCAGGCCAGCATCAAGCCCAAGGTGCAGAGCCAAAGCTCACTATGCTGCTGACAGAAAGGATGTGATGGAGAAGAGCAAGGCAGCCCAAGCCTAGCTCTTCTTCTGTCTTCTGCTGTGCCAAAATGCCACTGAGGAAAACGCTAACTTTCTTCTAAATCAGCACCACTATCAGCCCAAGTGAGCGGAAACATTATTTTCCAGCTTCACAGACCATGTTTAAAAAGCAACAGGGCAGTGGAAAAACAATTTACATGATGTAGAAAAAAAGGCAGTTGACAGATCCCCTTTTGAGTGTCATGATAAATCTAAATATTGTATATTCCAAGTCAGTCACTTCATTATGTAAGTAATTGCCTGAAATGTCATTTTGATTTTGTCTGTCTTCATTAATATTGCAGCTCTTCACTGGTTCTCTGAGATGGTTCACTCGAATATTGCAAATTTAGGAATGGGATTGAGAAATCTCCAGGGAGAGCTTAAAAATTGTGATTAAGAGCATATTAAACTGCACCTTCTGCCTGAAAGAGGCTCTTCTTAGGAAACATTCAGTGCAGTTTCCAGCATAATAATGTCTCTGGGCAAGCCATCTCAGGGAACTTAACTGTTGTCTTCTGACTGCAAAAGCACTAATGTTAAACCAGAGATTTCCCAGTCCACTGGCAACCGCTCCCCAAGGCACAGGAAGCAGCAGACAGAACTGCATTAAATGGTGATGGATGGGAACCAGAGGAGCCTCTACTGCTGAAACACTGCTTTGCAAAGAAGTCCCAGGCTTGAAAGTTTAGAAACAAGCTCAGGTCAAGCAGATGTTTTTCAGCCCACTTGCCCCAGCCTGTACAAGCCCAGGAGGTGGCTTTTTAGCTGCTTAAGCAACATCATTGCATCCCTAAATGTGGCAAAGATCCCACCTGTTTTGCTAAACAGATAGAGCGTGCTCCAGTCTTTGGCACACGTTAATCCAAGTGAAATTGGCAGCAACGCTTCAAAAGCCTTCTAGCCTATCACCTCTGTAAAACATTGTAGTAGAGATGCTCCTGCTCCTTGAGCCCAGGCCACATACTGCTCTTGGGGTGCTTAAGCATTGGCTTCCAGGCTTTGCACCTGTATTGGTTATTTTTTAAATGCACTATTGGGGCACTTTCATATGAGAATGGCTTGCATGCACACAAAACACATTTAATTGCCTCCATCAGAGCAACAGCAGTGAGTTTTCTGGTGGCTGTCTTGCTGGCTTTCACTTTTGAGCTGCTGCTGGCATCTTTAATCACTCTGCAAACCCCTCGCCCCTCTCCCCCACCTGGTCTTCCCTTCCCCAAACAGCACCATGACACTTGTGCCTCAGAATTTATAGTGTGAGCCTCTGTTTGCTCTGAGCTGTTCCAGGAGCACAAAGAAGAAATGAAAGTGTAAATCAACACATCTCCCAAATGGCTTCCATGTGAGGAAACTACACTCCTTTCCAAAAAAACCCTTCTTCAAAGATGCAGCACAAGTTACATCCCCCAAAGAGGGGAGCCCATCAACCAGAGCTGCCCACCCACAGCATTTGCTCTTTCATAAGCAGAGTGGAAGGCCATGAGATGCTGCCAGGATCCCACCACACCTATGGCATCCAGCCAGCAGCTGGAAGACTCCTCTTCCTCCAGCTCACCATCCATGCTCTCTTTCCCTCCTCAGCTTCCTCCTTCACACTGGCCACCTCGGAAGAACAGCCAGGAGGATGCTCCAACAGGGGCCATCACCAAATGTGCATCAGAGAAACCACCCCCATAATCCTCTTCCACAAAGCACATCATGTGGCACCAACCCTCACGCCAAAACACAGCAGGCTGCAGAGGCACAGCGGCTCCCAGTTTCCCAGCCCGCTGCTCCTCAAATGGAAGCCCCACTAGAAATTCACCTTTTCTTTTTATTGCTTCTTGGCCAGGTCTTTACAATAAGTAGGATTCAAAAGGAAAAAAAGTAAAAGTTAATTTTTATTTCTTTTTCCTCCGCATATCGGCATGAGCTATACACAAATCATAATTCCTAAAAATAACAAATTGCAGAACAGGGTAATCAGAAGTAAATTGATATTGATAAATAAGCTTTTCTTCCATGCGGTAGGTGGTTTATTTTAATCTAATGAGTTTTATATTTTCTGAGCTTTCAGATTCCATGATGAAGAGCCGTCCGCGCTGGAATTACGAAGCACTTTGAAATATTGTAATTTTATGGCTCATTTTGTCAGGACTCTTGAAAATGAGATTTGTTCCCAGTGAAAAAATTTGCCCTTTTTTTCTTCTATTCCCCATAGCGAAGGAAGAAAATTCCCTGTTAAATAAATACAGGCCGGTGTATTTTTATGCAGAGGCGGGTGGATGGATGCACACAGAACAGGAGGCAAAGGAGCACAGCTGCTGGCAGCTGCCACAACCCACCTAAGCCCTGAGACACTGCTTGCAGGAAAAAGCGTGAGAGATGCTCTCTCCCCTTTCTTAACCCCAAAAGCAAAGCTGAGGTTGGAGACACAGGTGTCTTCTCCCAACCCAGCCCATGGTATACCCACAAAGCCAATAATAAGTCTGAGTTTCTCTGTGCTGTGCTCCCAGCTAGCACCAGTCAGTGGTATTTAAACCTTTCTTCTAGGAGGGAAAGAGCTAGAGCTGTTACTTGCTAACAACAAGCAATACCCAAGTCTCCCACATTTCCAGGAGTTACTCCCCTTTCAAACCAAGGACTGGAGTGAAAACATCTTGTCTGGGGCTGTGAGAGCTTTGCTTTCCCATAGGGAACAAGCTTTAACTGCAAGATAGCATTAACACATTGCTTAACCAAAAGCCCGAGACCAGAGGAAAATGTCACGTTTGAACTTCTCAGTCCATGCAGGAAAACTTTGTCTGGATTGGAAGTGAAATTGGTTTTCCAAGTCATTGCAACTGCCATAAAATAATCCTTGATAACTGCTCAGCTCTGCATTAGCAACACGCAAACCCTCCACCGTAACTGCCGTATCCCCAAGGAAAGTCATTTAGTGCTACAAGTACAAGCATCCAATTCACTTCTTCATTCATGCAATATTAAAATAACACCCTGGGAGCCTCGGGAAGGTGGACCCCCATTCCCTGATGCAGCAGCCACTGCCCCCCATCCCTGCATGGCAAAGGCAGCACCTTTCTTAGGCAGGTGGAAAAGAAGATGGCTTGGGCTTTTGGGGGGCGTTTTACTTGTTTGTTTTAGGGCCTGGGGGAGAGAGTTAGAGTGTGGTAGCACTGGCTCTACTGAGTCTCCAGCACTGGTTGCTATGATGCCTATGGTGACTGGCAACCATTTTTCCAGCACAAAACCTCACTTAAACTGGAATGACAGCTTCTAAATTAAGAGGCAGACTGGGATAGGGTATGGAGAAAGAGGCGGCAGGCTCCCAGCTCTGCTGGTTCCCAGGCTGCACCAGCACAGAACCCAGCATACGGAGGCAACAAAGCAAAGCTTCAGGGCAAGTGATGTTAACATGGGATTAAGAGGTGGAAAAGCAGCCAACAGCAATGGAACTTAGCTTACCGGAAAAAAAAGATAAGGGGTAAGAGGGGTGAGAATTACTACTTTAGGAGGCAGTAGAAAGCTGAAATCAGTGAAATGACATGCACAGTCTGGTCTCACAAGACAGGAACCCCTATCCAGCCTCTTAGAAGCATAACAGCAATGGACAAAGTGGCAAATGTAAAGATGCTAAAGGCCTGACCCAAAGCCTGATGGTGAAGGGGAGGCCAGGCACTTTCTTCTTGTGCTCTGCCTGGAAGAAGGAAGTCTTGCCTGTTGAGCAAGGCCAGGCAGCAGCCTGGCTGGACTTCCAAGCACCACCATCAAAACAATGCAGAAGTGTCCAAAATCCTCAGGCTCTGACACATTTCTGAGTGAGTTTGTAACGCTGTCATGCAGCCTGTTGCTTGCATATCCTAGGGCACTCCTGCCTGCACTGCTTCAGATGCATGCACACAACTTCTGTTTGGTTTGGGTTCCTTAAAGCCAGGGGGAGAAGGAAGAACAACTGTGAAGAGGAATTTAAAAGCATTCATCTAAATATTGCCCACTGCACTTACAGCATAGCAAACACACTTGGCAGACATGCAGCGTATGACGATAGCTCAAGCCTCCTGGCCCAAGCTGATGCCGACAGCATGGGAGCAAAGCCAGGTTCTTGGCAGGGCTGTGCACTTGGGGTGACAGGGAGCGACTGGCATGGCACCTCCCTCCTTGCCACACTCAGGTGCAGCTTTGGAAGTGAACATCACCTTTTTGCAGCTGCAGGAGGAAGCATGCTATAAGCTTCACTTTCAGAAGTACACCTGTAACAGTGTGAACAGTGCAATAAAAAAATTCAGCTTCAACTTCAAGAGTAAGCCATCAGCCACACAACCAGGAGCTCTTGACAATCAGCAACCAAACTACATTACAAAGCCCTGCCAGAGAAGATGGGTTAAATAACTTTATCTTCCTTGACAAACACTCATCACAGCAGGCACCACTCCAAACCCCATCAGCACAGGACCCCAGGTACATGGGATCTCATCCTATCTCTATGCCTCCAGCTACTCCTAAGCTCCAGGCTGGATGTTCGCATCAGTAAAAAGAAGCAACAAGGCTATTTGTTCAGTCCTCTCATAACTCAAACTGCAGGCTGGTAAGGTTGATCTTAAAAAGAGAGAGAAATGGGGGTGCTTGGGGTGGGAAGGAGAGCACAAAACACATCCCAAGCAAAAAAAAAAAAATCATCCTCACACTGAGCGACCTGAGCTGCAAAAGCTCTCAGGCCATTTCTTGCCTCATCCAAATCAAGAGAAAGTGTCCTTGCTGCTTTCACACAAAGCTCACTTAACTTTCAGCGAGAGGCACTTTGCTGCAACAGACCTTTTCAAGGCCCACTGGCTGTTTGAGCTAATAAAAGCAAGGCTTTGCCTGATGGAGTAACACCATGGGCACGTTGTGGCTAATCACTTGCAAGCTGAAATTTTTAGGAGCAGGGGGGAAACAAAGCAGAAGAGACAGCAGAGGGAAAGGAAGATGGGGCTACTTAGGAGAAACACCTACACCCTCCCCCCCAAATCATAATCTCAAACAGCAGTCCCTGAGAGCAGTGTGTCAAACTGTACAACAAAGGCTATCAGCACAGATGAAGTTATTTGGATTAATGACAGTAGCTCATTACTCATGACAGGCTTGTTCATGCAAGCCCTCCTAGGACTCTAGCTGTGGCTGAGCACCAAGGTGTCCAGACCCTCTTCTACATGCTCTTTTCAAAGCTGCAGCAGGCTGAGCACCAGCATATCCCCCTATTCCGATCAGGATCTTGCCCGCAGTCACTTTCTCCCCATAATACTCCAAGAAGGACATCTTTCTCCTCTGGAAAGCAGCTGTTACACCAAATGCACACATTAGTGCAAAGCAAGTCAGGCTAAGGACAGAAGAAAGCCTCAGTGCAACATTGGCACTAGCAGAGGCTGGGAAGGGAACACTACAGCCCCCACCCCCCAGCCAGATCAGAGCTTCCATTGCAAAACACGTCCAGCAAGGTCCTTAGCCCTGGGGCATGTGTTTAAGTAGATGTTTCTTCTAGGTTGTCTAGCAGGGATTGCTCCTCTGATCATTTATGGAGCACACTATACTCAGCAAGCATCCACAGTAGCTGTGATCCACATGGGTCAACATCTTCACAGACTGAAAGCCATCAGGCTTCACAACTGAAGATTTTCTGCTCTCGTCAACCAAAGCTTTGAGCTCAGCATGCTGCATGTCATAGCCCATGCATACAAGTTATTCTAGCCTCTGCTATAGTGTCCTGGTCATTATCCAACTACAGGCATGATCCAGGACATCTACAAGATCTGAGCAAGTCTCAACCACTGGGATTCCACATTTCAGGTACAGAACCTGCATGCTGAAATAGGGTCCAATAGCAACTCAAGCATGAAGGCATGAATTTCCACATTTGTAGGTTTTGGGACACAAAAAACTCAAACTAACCCTCATCCTCCTGTAACATTATTAAAAGTCTTATTGGAGGAAGCAAGACATTGTAGTGGGAAAACACGCAGACATTTGCATTTGGGATGTAGTTTGAACTATTTATGCTCGCAAAGCAAACCTCCAGCCAAATTGGCCAGGCTGTTGCCACCTTAATGAGATTTTTACACCCCAAGAAGACATTTTACACCGCAATGACAGGCCACAGGCCAGCCCCTCATCAAGCCAACTCCATATCCTAAAGCTTCTTACGTTTAAAAATAATCCGTTCTCAAGACCATCTGCATAGAACATCTGAGAAACTTCATAAATCAAATCCTTTTGGAGATGTCCTCACCACTCCTGGGGCATGCTCCAAAGAGGATTGCAGCGCCTTTTTTCTTTGCATACCTCCATCAAGTCAGCAGAGAAGCTACCATACCATGGACATTATTCTGGGTATTACTGCATCTGAGCAGCAGAAAACATTTCTGATGCTACCTCCCTGCTATATTCAGGTGATGCCTCTGAAATGGACACACAGCCTCTTTGCACATGGGCTGGACACCCTTCCCAAACCCAGCTACAGCAAACAGCCACCCTGCACAGCTCTTGCCTCTTGCAAACATTGTATCTCCACTTACCAGCGGAAGAAAAAAAGAGGAGAACATCGAATTTTAACAGTTTCCCATAAAGGGAGCATTTTACAACTTGGTCTTAAAACAAAACATTGTATTTTCATATCACAGTCTTGACTTGGTGCTACAAAACCTGCAGTTTGCCATCTAAAAGAAAGAGAGCTTTGTGCTGGGAAGGGAAGGGAGTGGAGAAGGAAAGTGGAATTGCAAAAGGGTTTCATCTCCTCCTTCCCCAGGACAGGGGAGAAAGAGAGATATTGGTGAAACTCCCTCTCTCGAAACACCCATCTGGATTTTGGCAAATGCAAGTTTCCCATGAGAATACCTTATCCTCCTTTCCCCCACCCCCCCCCCCCCCCCCCAAAAAAAAAAAAAAAAAAAACCACAAACCCACGACCCACAAAGGAGACCCGAAACCCACAACCGCC
>WYDI02025643.1:0-35066 GCA_009867235.2 Psittacus erithacus | reverse complement strand
GATGAGATGAGATGAGATGAGATGAGATGAGATGAGATGAGATGAGATGAGATGAGATGAGATGAGATGAGATGAGACACCCCAAATAACTCCCTGATGGATAAATGATTTAAATCTTTTGGCAAACAGGTCTGAGAAATGGAAGGGGTGGAAAGGATCACCATGCATCTGGGAAAAAGGTGAAGACCTTCCCTTTCAGCAGCAGTGGGTCATTGGATTAGCCCCCCAGCTAAGCCTCACATTTCTGAGGCATCCCTCAGCCACAGATGAACCACCACTGGCATCTGGAAAACTTTCATGCTGAGCAGAAAACTTAGTGTGGAAATGCTAAAGAAGATGCAGAATCTTCATTTTATTTGGCCTTACACATTTAAATTTTGCCTACATCCCATTTAGACATCAAAATAGGCCTTAGTTCTGCATCTGCTTAGTCTCAGCTTTGAGACATTGACTCTAATGCTTCTACTGCTAAATTAAAGACTCTCATAGTTCCTGTATAACTACTTTTTGATAAAGTAAATATTTTGATCCCTCTAAGTCTCTTACTGCAAAGCATTTTCTCCAGTTCTTTTGAGGCTCTTTTTTGCGCCTTTTTCAATTCAATATGATTTTCATCCTAGGTCTGCTCAGGACAATTGTGACTTATTTTGTTGTTCATTAAAAATTCAGCAAAACCCCAGTGCATCCCTGGAGCAACTTGTTATTCTGTGACTGACAAGACAGTAGTCTGAATCAACAATGTTTTCCTATTAAACATATGCAAAGTCATCCTGTCCCTATATCCCAGTACAAATGAGTAACCCAGAGACAAAATAGCAGTCTGGAAAAGTCTTTGCTTCACAGAGAGGATCTGACAGAAGAAGGCACAACTGCATATGCAGTTCATCTGCACAATGATTTTCCACATGTTACCTTGAAGCTACTTTTAAATATATTTTTGGAGAGGAATTACTTTTGGCTGTGGCAAATTTGTATAGCAGAATGATACCTATGCCTACAGGATTAACAGCTATATGGAAATTAGCATTTTACCTCTTATTGCTTGTTCTTGGTAAGACTAAATTATTTTTCACAAAGTCTTTTTATTTAAGAATAAAAGCACTGCTATTACAGAAAATGAAAAATGGCACCATCATGACAGCATATGGCTATGTGTTCAAGCTAGTGACTCATGTATTTACATACAAATATCTGTATTCAGACAAAAACTGAAAGTGTAACACAAAGCACAGACAGAACCCCATTTCCAGAAGATGTTGACAATGTCTTGGCATTTGAGGAGCAAAATGCATAAAGTAAAATTGTTTGTTCTCATTCTTACACATTAAGGAAATGGACAGGTTGCTCTTACTCTCCTTTTTGCTGCTCCTGGGTATTTTCTTCCATTAAAAGCACTATGCAATACGGTCAAGTAATTTCTTAATCTGTCTCACTGTCTAAACAATGCTGAGCTTTTTCTCATGGACTCTTGGTATTCTGTGTTTCAAAATTGTATGTTTGGGCTTACAGAAGTCTCCAGATACATCAAATTGTCTTTAGTAGAGCTGGAGGTGGCACCAGAATTTCCCAGCTCCCACGGGGTGGAGATGAGGACAGGAATTAGGTATAATGCAGCTTTGGGAGAACGTAGCTTCTGTAAAAAAAACCCAGGACATCTGAATTAGAAGGTGACTTACTGATTGTGGCTGCATATCTGTAATGGAACAAAACTTCAGTGGGTCTGCTTATGCTTCCCTGCCTGCCAGCAGTGCCTCTGTTCTTGTTCCTCTTAAACTTACCGTCAAGTGTGACTTACTCTGTGTACCTGTAATCTGTATAATCTCCACACCAATAAAAGCAGAGATAAGTGCCCTCTGCAGCCTGCGCAAAACAGGCTGCAGCACTTCCCTAATGCCATTACAACATGGTTTTGACTGTGAATGGAGACAGATATTTTCTGTGTGTTATCCTCAACTCAGCTAAAATCCACACATATGTCCAAATCCACATCAAGTCCTGCTTAGTTGTCTCCACACTAAATCTCAGCTGTGGTTTTGCCCTGTGAGAGGGATGCATAGTGGAATTTCTTTAACTTGGTCTGTTTTGGTATGGTATGAGACCTTATTTAGATTTGTATCTCTTACAGTGGCCCACTATATCAAGGTGCTTTAAACTAGGAGTGTTTATGTGCTGAAAAGCCAAAACAGACACTTTTAGAAGGAAGATTCCTGACTGACATAAGTTAAACTGGGCTGATCCCATCACCTGACTCTGTGTTCATTATAGGTCTTTCCTAGACCCAGCCACATCTCATCTGGCCATACCTCTGCCTACACACAGTGTGACCCTTATTTATGTTATTCCCAGCTAGCCCCACAAATGAGAAATTCTGGCTCTATCTCAGATACTCATCTGACCAGCAAACCTCTAAAACCAGCTCTGCAAGCCAGCCAGCCATCTGGAACAAGCAAAGTTCATTTCCGAAGTGTACCAACAAAGCAACCTTCAGGTTGGTCTCTGGAGCACTGGCTCACAGCCAACAATAACTTTTCTATGTAAGGTATTGCAAAATATTTGCAGTTCTGTGCTGATGTTTCCTTTTATTATTTTTTCTTTAAAGTCCTCGTCAGCTGTCTCCTGGGTAGGTGAGGTTTTTACCCACCTCTGTAAAGCATTAGTTGCATGCAATTAAATGCTTATCTTGGTTGCTTATCAGGTACTGCTTATCTTTTTACAAGATGAGTACACCATTGATCTGTATCAACTGATTTACTGTCGAGAAAAAAATGTATAGAACTGAGTCATTAAAATATAGAATGGTTCTACTGTTCAGCACTATCAGAAGGGGTAAAATTGCAGCCAAGATTAATTTTGTTCATTATTTCTCTTGGTACGTTTGCTTTTTTTTCTGTAGACACTTGAAATGTTATCACCAAATTGTCTGAAGCATTTATCTCTTGCCAATAACGCTATCAATTCAGACCTAGTAAGACATGTTCAAGCTTTTCCAACATAAGCACTATGTACTTTATGAAGTCTAAATTAGGTTCTTTATGAAATCAGCATTGGTTATATAACCACCATGCAGTTTCATTAAATACGGATTATTATCAAGAACATTCTTTTTGGATAATTTTGCAGGCTCCTTTCCAAGGACAGCAGAGAAAATCTTTCCATCTGACACACTGGAGGGAAGGAAGGAAGGAAGGAAATAGTTGTTGATTTTTCATATTTAAATGCAGTGCATTTCTGCTTGGGTCATGTTTCATTTGAACCTGTCTATCTTCAGAGGATGTTACAGAAACTACTTGGGGATAAGTTTATCTGAATATCCCATAGATGCATTTCTGGGCAACATTTTAAATGGCTGGAATTCTCCAACATATCTGATTATTTTATAGCTCTTCCTGTGCTTAAAGTTGTGCGTGATGTTTGTATAGTTTATGTTTGGGCCTGTTCCTTACAGTCCCGAAGGATGCAGAGCTCCAAGGTCACACATAAGCTCTGTTTACAAAACCAGCAACTTTTCCTAGTAAATAATGTAGTAAGTTTTTAATCTTTTGCTCCAAATCACTCCCCAAACTTTTATAGGCTGACAATGCACACCCCTAATCTGCAGTGGCCCATCTTCCTATTCCTTTCAAGCTTGCGCTTGGTGGGTTTGGATTTTTATTTATTGATCATCTGATTTTCTATGGCTAGATTCCTTATGACACTTTCCTAAGACAGCTGCTGCTGGATTTATGATGCACTGGAGCAGCAAAGTGTCTCTCCCATCCTACTGTCTACTGTCTTTCTTCCCTTTTCTCACTGTGGAGCAGGGAAGTGCTCATCTGGCTCCAGTGCTTGGAGGCTGGATGTATTCACCCATTAAAAGATTGTATAGATCAGTGTAGAAAAGTTTGCTAGATAATGTAGGTAAAGCAAACCCACAATCCACTGAAAATCTTGGGCTGCTTTCTCCTCCCCCAGCTCAGACCAATTCAGCATGTGGTGCTTTTTTGTGGAAATCAGATTTTAAAAAGCTATTTCTTTTAAATATACAAGATAAAAAAGGATTGGCCAAGAATTTCTGTAAGCAAATAATATAATAATTCAGTACGAAACTTCCTGAAACTGCTTTGAAATGCATTTGTAAACCAGTAATTCCTAAATATTTATGGCCTGCACGGATTAACAGCCTCTATAAAAAGATGTTTACAGAGGATGCAGGGACCAGGGATACTGGGCTGCTTGGTGTGTAAGCTGTGCATCACTGAAATATTTTACTTTTGCTACTAAGAGAATTTCCAACTGATGAAGAATGCCATTTTGTTTAGGACTTTTCACTTCCACCAAGGTCTAGCCTCACAGCAGTAATGAGTTTTTAATATTGACATTCCTGCCCTTAAAAGCCATCTTTTTGCACAGCACTACAATGCAATGATAGTATTGCCACAGGCTGTTTGAAGGATTCCCAGCAGACTTGTTTTTTGACAGGAGAGAACAAGGGCAGCAATGGTTTACATCATTATGACATCACAACGTCACTGAAGAGTTCAGCTCGACATACAGAAGAGAAAGGGAGAAGGGAAAGGAAAGACATCCAAGGGAAAAAGAAGCTGCAACCTGAATTATAGCAGCTCACAGACCACCCAAAGAAACAAAATAATATTATATTTACAGGATAAGAAGTACTGGATTTCACAGTTGGTCCTTATATAACCTTTTTTCCATGAGTAACTGACTTTACAGATATAGTAAGGATCCTGTACATACCCTCTGCTATGTGATATAGTCATTCTTAGTTACCTTAACATGAAAACAGGCTATCATGTAACAGCCAGTACTCTGTGGTGCAGAGGGAGATCTGCTGTGGACTGAGCCTTACAGCATAATCTTATACCCCTTATGTTCAATGAGAATATTGCTCAGTCTTCCCATGAAAGTGAGTTCGCAAGAGACAACATTTAGAAATGGATGGGGAGACAGCCAGGAAACAGTGGAGCTCATAACTGTTTCTAGAAAAGACTTTTTACATTACCTCAGCAATATAAAGGGTCTTTTAAGCAATTCTATTGCCAAAAAATGCAGTCTGGAAGCTGGACTAAGTTATGGTTCAAAAAACTTCCTGTAAATGACAACTAAGACCTGTGTACTTTCAATAGTGTTGAATTAGTGCTTCTAGGATTTCCATGGGATATGACACTGCCATATTGTATACGAAGAGCATGGTTTGAAATGAAAGAACAAGTGAAAGCTTCAGAGATGAGGGGTACCCCTAACAGGAACATGTTAGAGGGCAAAAAGTGGAGAGGTCAGCCAGTGCTCAGAGAGCAAAGTGAGAGATTTGTCATGTGTGGGAGGAAAAGAGAGGGACGCTAGCCTTCTCATCAGTGCACGTGCTTTGTAACCCTGACTTTCCCATGTTTGATCCTTTCTCCTATGTGGATTTAAATCTGTGGCAAGGCTGATAATAAACACATCGCTTATTCAGCTGTGCAAAACTTTTCTGTCATATAGCATTACAGTGACCCAAATTCAGCATAAACCAGAGTCATCAAAGCAAACGATGATCAACTCCAGTCTAAACCTCTTTGAGACATAAACAACAGGATGCAGCTCAACCTCCCTCAACCTCATCCTCACCTGGAGGTCACTTAAGTGGAAAACAAGCATTTTAGTTTTTACCCAAACCACTGTTGTTTTCCTGCGGGTACAAAAGGAGGCCCAAGAGCATGACAATTTCTGGATGTGAAAAGCTATTATTGACTGAGAAACTATATCCTATCCAGAGGGGTCTATAATTTCTCAAAATTCTCTGTGAATGTGGGTGAGAATTTCCATCCATGTCTGATGCACATGTTCAAATGCCTGAGATTTAAAAGTACAGATCTCAGTTTGCCTCTCAGATGTTTGAGACTCCATTGATATTTGAGACACCCATTTCAAGTATTCACAAGTTGCACTGTGTTAAGACAAGTGCTCTTTCAGAGGTTTCAAGGTGAAATAATAAGTAGACATTTTATCTATCCAGTATGCCATTGGATGCAGATTTCTAATACTTAAATCAAGCCTTTGTGAAGTCTTACAACTGGTTTATTTGCCTTTTGGTCTATATTGCCTCTTTGAATGCTTAGAATAAATTTTGTGAAGGGTGAGGAGGTTATATTCGGGTCTATGACATCATCATGTGTTCTTTTCTGGGTACACAATGTGATTCGTGCTGTTTGCTGATCTGGGATAAGACTTGGCAGAATGGTTGCTCTTTTAGGCTATTGAATCTCTGATGTGCTTTCAGTTTCTGCAGTGCTAGATTACTTTGGAGGATTTTGCTACTGAGAACTGAGCATCTGGTTTTGAAAAGTAAAGGTATATAGCCAAGGAGATACTGAGACCTAATGACTTTTATGGCAGTCAAAGGCATGTTTTGCATTTTTGCAGCTTTGTAGTAAAATTACTATAGTAGCAACATATGAGTTATGGCTAGTTCTCTTGTTTGTTTTTTACCACTACAGACTTTCTGAGACAAGAGAAGGTTTAGTATACAGGGGTTTCAAGCTTTTTTTGTATTGAGGAACCTCAATGTTTTCCAGTGAGAGTGCAAAGCCTCCTGTAGGGAACATACATGTCTGCTGACAGTAGCATGGGTGCAACTTGACATTAATTGCATCTAACCTTCAGTAACTACAAACTTTCTTGAAACAGTCCAACCTCCTCCCACTTTCCTCCCACTTTCCTTTCTTTCTTGCTCTACTTCCTACTGTTTTGGTTTTGTTTTTTCATTTTTTTGAGTTGGATCTAGGAGTCATTTCCATTGTAAGCTGAATTTTCTTTCTGGTTGCAAAGTGAGCGGAACTGAACTGCCCTGCAGCTCCCTAATTGCTTGTCTCCTGGCACAAAAAAGGCATCAGTGGAGCTCATGGTGGGGACAGTCAGGCAGCTTGTTGCAGTGATTGCCTTGGAATTGTGTTGGTTTGGTGTAATATGAGATGCTCTCACAGCTGTCCTTTCCAAATTTTTTAATAGTAGTCCCTTGATCCTCAGGGATCTGTAAACCACAGAGGAAAACCACTGCTTAACTAATCGGATTATCAGCTAGCTCACTTGCATGTAATACATATCTAAACACTGCTTAATTTGGGATATTAATTACAGCCTGCACTGAAAGAATATGCATAAGTCTTTAATTACATGGAAAGATGCTAGATCTTCAAATCTGTGGCTGGAACTCTTGTTCCAAGGGTTTAAGAAGCTGGTAATTGCTTGTGATAACCATTTTACTCTGTAAATTGGTTTTGGCGATGTACTGGCAAAGTATTGGCTGCTCTGAATTATGTTGCCACCCAGACTGAACCCAAAGCAGACGAGGATTTTGTAAATTTGATATTTTCTCATAAAGCTTCAACATTGTCCCAGTTGTTTGTTGTCTCAGAAATCTGACTGACTGAGTGAACTCAGGCTTAAGGGGTTTTTTGACTCTAAATTGTCTGTATTATAAATTCATGTTGTGCAACCTATAATGTGAATCCCTTTATGTTCTAGGCTTATTCAACAAGGGACTGTGCACAGAAAACACCAGTGTGCTTAGTACACAGCAAAGAAATACTGTATGCCCCATGACTGGCTTCTTATCAAAACGGCACTGATTATTTACAGCGCTGGTGTACTTACTAATCCCATTTGTAACCACATTATGTGTGAATGGATGCTAATACAATTCTGACACATGGAAATGCATTACTTTCAGAACAGATAGTGGCAGATTTTAGGGAATCCCTGAAATTATTCTTTTTCCAGTTCCTGAACTAAATTGTCACATGGAGAGCTTGCATGTTTAGCAAAGCTGAAAAGATGGGTAGGAATGGAGAGATCTTTTTAAATTCAGTTTTCTGTGCAGGACTGATATCGCTTGAAAGATCCTTAGATAAATCCTTAGAAGTTATTCAAAGAATATAACTTGGAGGGTGAGAAACAGTGAAAATTTGCCTTGGCATAAAATAATTCAAATGAGATTAAATCTTGCCTCTCAGCCTTTCTGAAGGCTTTTTTTTGGCAGTTTGTTATATTAATTTGAAGAAAAATAAATTAAATACCTTTAAAACTACTTAGAACTTCTTTGAAGCAAAATCCTGGTATAGATCCAATGGGAAGCGCAAAAATGCACAGAGCAGAGAGACAATCACAAGCCTGGATAAGGTTGTGCTTGGAGTCTGAAAGCTTTATCAGGATGCATATTCTAAAATGAGTCCAGTGAACCTCATGGTGAAGGGAGAGTACCTACATAGTTGCATTTTTTGCATAGCTTTTCACAAAAGCTTTGCAGGAGGGACTTTTGCAGCAAGGTTTGGGTTTTTTTTTCACAGAAGGTCATTTTGAACTATACCTGATGCATTGGTGATAGCTTCCTTATGGAGATTATTCAGTTCTACGTTGTTCATGGAATTAGTAGAGTATCTCTAATAAATACAATGAAATTCAGCTCTCAGTTGCCTTCTCATAAAAAAACCCCAACATAGTATTTTGCTTCCAAATTTGTGAATCTTCTAATTTCAGTACTATATTGGAAGAATTCATTACTAATTCATGAAACTATTACAAAAAATGAATTATGAATCTGATAATCAGTAACAAATTTGATTCAATTCTGATGTTAGACCATCTGCAAGTGTAAGAAAAATTGCAGTTATCACAGCATATTGGTCTAGTTTTTATGGCTGCTTGCGATTGTCCAAACTTCATCAATTTAATACAATGATCAGTCTAGTCCATCTAGAATATTATAAACATTTCACTGCTGTACTTGACTCTATAGCTTTAACATGCAACAAGCTTCTCTCAGCTAAGGAAAATTTGGTAGTACATGTCACATGAATGACATGAAGACTTCTGGCTAATATTTAACACCTAGGCAATTTGAAAGTCCCAGTGAAAAGGATGTCCAATAAAGTTACATATGTAAATACCTGACATTAAAAACTGCCTAAACACAGAACTATCCTATAAGAGTAAGTCTAACTAATTAATACAAATTTATTTCTTGAGATACCTGCCCAACAACTATACATGGAAGCTCATCTCTCAGTCCTGCTCTGGTCTAGCCTTGTCCCATTCTTAGCCTACTTTACCAATACAGACCTCTGCATTTTCTGCCCATCAGTAACCTGGCCACACATCCTGTTACTCTGCCACATCATCTGTTCACATCCCGCTCTCAGCACATCACCTCTGCTAATCCTGAACCACCACAAGTATGCTTTTCCTCCTTTTTTGAATTCAGTAATAAACCAGCAAACTTGCTGTGTCTATCTTTGCCACAGGCAGGATTTTCAAAGCTGTTTAGTTTTACATTCCATGAAGTTAATGGCAGAATTACTCTTCTAATCAATTCAAATAAACCAGGCTAGCATGGATTACCCTCAGAAATCTGACTGTGCTTATTATTTGAAGGAAATACACTTAACCAGGAACAAGAGCTAGGGAAAACCCTATGCAGACTAATTTTTCGTAGCTGCCCTTTCCAATTTTAACTTTTATATTTGTCAATAAAGAAATGCAAGTGGCTGTAACAGTATGCTTAACATCTGTCAGTAGTGTACTCATAAAGAAATCTTTTTGATGGCGTCCTCAAAGCAGTGAGCTCCTGTGATTCTCAGGCAGCCTTCCTTGAGGCCAGGGATGGCAAGCTCAGCAGAGGAGGCAGAATAAAATAGGTTTTTAGCAATGATCGCAGGAAATTTTCATCCAATTCAAAATCTACAGAGAATTGATATTTTCTGTGAGACAAGCAACAACTAATTTCAGCCTTGTCATAAGTACAGCAACTTTTCAAAAAGCAGGAGAGTTTTGACTGACAAACCTACAGGTTCCGCATTTACCACTGAGCCTTTTATCAGGAATGTGCGGTCATTTTAAAGTAGTTGACTTCACACTGTAAATCACCCTGTATTGGTATAGTTTGTACTCGTTGCCTGAAGGAAACAAAGAGGTCCCAGTTGAACCACAGGTTTTTAAAAGAAACAATGCAAATTAGCCTGTGTTACAATACCACAATTAAATGGTTTCCAATATCTGGTGTTGCTTCTGAGCACTTAATGTGAATGCATCTGTCCTATAGTGTCTGCCTAACATAGATACTCTCACAGCCTCTGGAACTTCTCTTTAAGAGTCTTTTGTGAGGCTTTCATCCTGCAGGGATTATCCAAACTGGAGTATTTCTACAGAATCAGGAGGGCCAGAAATGACCTCTGGGACATCTGGAGGTCTCTAGTCCAACCTCGTGCTCAAAGCACCTCATATGAAAGCAGGTTGCTCAGGGTGTTGTCCTGTCAATTCTTGCATGTCTCCAAAGATGAAGGTTCTGCCACCCTTTTGTGCAACCCAAATCCTCATGGTAAAAAACATTTTCTCTCCATTGAGTCAGAATTTCTCACGTTAAATCTTGTATCTATTGCTTCTTTCTCCTACTGTACATGTTTGAGAAGAATCTGACTTTGTATTCTCTGCAGTTTCCTGCTAGGTAGTTGAAGACAGCGCCAAATACTCTTCTAAGTTGTATCACAAAAATTAGAAACAGCACCTTCTTTTTTGGACCTCAAGAAGCTTAAAACTCCAGCCTGGGGTTAGAGTAGTCATCAAGGAAGGAAGGCCCAGGGCAGAATGAAGGTATTCAAACCCACACCTCAACATCCTAGCACATGGCCTGAGATCAGATGGGAATTACTCTTCAGAACTTCTGCCCAGTCTTGAAGCCATTGTGTAACAAAGACTGAAGACTTCAAAAACCCAGAGAAAGGGAAGGAACAGTGGGGAGCTTGGCTCTGTGACTCTTTTCCATTCTGTTTCTTGCAGCAGGAACAAATTATGCATTTTGTATGGAAAAATCATTGTATAAAATGTATTAGTGGTTCTAAGAGCAAAGACTTGTAAGCTGTAGGGTCATTAAGAGATACAGCCAGTCTCCTTCCTTTGCTTTCTGTCTGTGGCCCATGAATCTTTTCATCAGTTCATCTCAGTATAACAGCCAAGATAGGGAGAAAGGTAGCAAACCACCATAAGGGTTAGACAGTTAGTGTTTGCAAGAATGCTCTGAAAAAAGAGGAGGTCTAGTTAATGTCTTACTGCTGTCTACCAGAAATTTGTTATTGGTCATGTTTATTGTGAGACTGATGAAACAGTAAACTTGGAGGATTGTTGTTGTTCTTGGCACTGTACAAATTAAGAATGGCACAGCCCTGCTCATCCTCATGGGTAGAAAAGAAATAGATATTAAAGATAGGCCTCATCTGACCAAAGACAGATAGATGTCTGCTAGACACCATAAAAATTAATTCCATCCTAGAAATATCTTTTTCTCACTGGTGACAAGGGACATATTGATGCATGAAATTAAGAAAAAGAGGCAATACTAAAGGGTAGAGCTCACAATGATTTTGCAGCAAAAACCATTCACATTGCGTTACTTAGAGGGGATGAAACAACTTAAGAGGTAAGTGAAAGAAGGAATAACACGGAGGGGGACAATACAGAAGAAAGAGAAGATCTAGGAGGTATAAAAAGAGGGAAGTTGTGATGGTGGGTTGAGAGAGGAGAGGCAGAAAGGGACTAGCTGGTCAGAGAAAGACATACAGATCTCCTGAGCATTTGAAGATTGCTGCTTTGGGATCTTTGGAGGCTGTCCCTTCTGCCTTTGAGTTTTGAAGGCAAAGCTTCCCAGAAGGGTGTGATCTTGGCCAGAGGGCATTGCCCCAGCTCCCAGTGCAGCCCAGTGGGCCCCTGTATGTGCATAGTTCTTGGACATGCGGCAGTATCTTTGGCTGGGTCCATTCCTTTTCTCCGTTGCCTTGGCTGGTCCTATAGCTGCCTCTGTCAGCTGCTACATTATGCTCCTGTTTAGCACCTGTGGCTCCATCGGATACCAGGTGTCAAGTTTTTTCCTTCCACTGTGTTTTGATAATAGCCAGCCTTCTGTGAGAAAAGGACAGGGACATCTCTTTAGGTTTAGATGTTACTCCCACATCTAGGTGATGTAGTGCTGGCAGCATGTGGGATTTCTCCTCTTACATTTACTGTATCTCCAGCCAGGTAGACTTCAGACAGGGATATCTAGTTCATCCAGTACTGAAGCATCATTAAAGACTCCTTGTTCAATGCACACATGACTTAAGGTGATAGGATGTTTTGCTTCAAGACAAAACAGCAATTGCTTTGAGCTGCCTGAAGGTACACACTGTTTCTAATCTAACATTTAAATCTTACCCAAGAAAGGAATCTAAAATCACATGTCACTACAGTGCATTTTAAATGAATCCCTGTGGAAGAAACACTTGAAGCACAGAGCTCAGTACTTAACCCCTGATATGTCAGGCTCACAATGCCTCAATAAACCAGAAAAATGTTCTAAAGACACAAAGAAAGAAGCTGATGGTCAATTCTGATTAAATGTAGTTTGTAGGCAAGGAGTAGGAGGGAAAATGGCTATGCTGCAGATGCAGTGGGACACCACTGCCCAATCTTCCATCACTGCAGATGATGGAGAACTCAGGTTCACCAGGGCTGAAATAGTCCCTGGTTAGCCCTGGATCAGGAGCACATCATGGTTACTTTAGAGCTCCTAGGCTTTCTGAGCTCTTCAAATATCCCAAGGGTAAAGCTGATACAGCTGTGTATCACACAGTACCAAAGAGAAATCTGGGCTACCTGTTCTGCACTGTCTACTCCCTAAAGGATCTCTGCAGGGTCCCAAAAAAGATTGTAAGTGCATTAAAGTTAGTCTGGAGAATTCCAGCTGAACAGAGTATGAATGTACATGCTGTCTTAAAAGAACAAATTCAACGTTTCTTATGGCCAAATATGCACTTGGTGTGTTTTTTTCTGTTTTTTTTTTTTTTTAGAAAGGTGGATTTGACAATGCTGAATTTCATAGTTTTTTTTCTCTGGGACTTTCACAGTTCGCTGCAAGCTTTAAAGCCTGCTTCACGTACCCCTGACATGACTCCACAAATGTCAGCTAATTTAACGTTTGACACTTTCTTCTTGACTTTTGTGCCATGGTTTGTGTTTCTTACAGATGGCCAGGCTGCACTTACTCTTTGCATTGGTGTTCAGGAGGGTGGGTTTCCCTTCCACACTCATGTTATCCCACTTCTGCTCAAGCATGCACTTTCAGAGTTGCAGTCCTGGTCTCTTGGTATGTTCTTTGTCAGTCAATTTGCATAACATATTTTGCCATCACTTTTTTTCTATTGTGCCATTTATTATGGACTTACAGGACTATAAACCACCTCGGAGGATTTGCTGAATCTTACGTGCTTAGTTTGAGGCTCATGTAGTTGTCTGGTTTCCTACTGTGCTACATCCCTGCATTTGTAGCTGCACCACAGCCTCTTCTGTCCCATGGTCCTGCAGGTTCATGCCAGATGCAGATGATATGTGGTCCAGCAACCTGCTGCCTCTTGCCGCACTTTGGGATCAGGTCCTGAATAAGGTGCCATGGTTAATGGACAGCAGGTTGGAGACCCAGTCTGCAGGCTCTGTGCTGCTGTCATGTTCCCACCCTGGCAGCTGTAGCAGGCACCTAATGTTGATGTGTTCTGGCTCTCTTAGGACTCACTTGAGAAAGAGAAAAAGACAAATGACTTTGGTGAGGCTGAGCTACAAGGTAGGCTACAAGTTTTATAGGATTTATTTGCCACTTTGTTTTCTTCTGTAGTTGTAGTAATTACATTGTCCATGCCACATTGTCATCTCAGAGACAATTCAGAAGACCTGGACTGCAGAGCTGTCTGCATTTGAAATACTGCTGGAACAGACTGCCTCCTGAAAAGCACTTCCAACCATAGTGCTATTTATACATAGTCCATAAGGGGAAGATGTTTGCAGCATGCTAATCCCTTCTCCCTCCCAGCTTGTTCTGGGCAGGGCTAGAGCACAGGGGTGCAAAGCACTTGTTGTTTATTACCTGATGTTCAGCATGCAAGTGGGAAATCTGCTCCTCTGTAATCAAGATCAGATGAAAAGCTGCCTGACCTGCAGATGTCTGAAAAAACAGTTTGTTGTCATTCCTCATTGTACCTTGCGGGCAGCTGTAATGATTTGCCCAGAAGTCTACTGCTGCACTGTGTATAATCAGGCAACTTCACCAAACCTGAAATTAAACATTTAGAATATCATCCTCCCTGAGCAGAGGCAGAGTCTCTATTACTTTTGATAGCTGGGTTACTGTGTCTAACCAAAGTATCTTTAATTGATTATTTGATTTAAGTCATCTTCAATTCAGGGAATGAAAGCCAGGTCTCCATGTTAGCTTTCCACAACCCCTGCAGGACTTTGATGAGTTCTTTTGTAGCCATTTCTCCTCTGGAAACATGGGATGTAACATAAAGTGTTTTAACAAGAGGGTGTATTTGTGTTTTCTCATGTATCTTCACATCTCACAGGTTCAGCAGTTCTGAAGCAGTTACTGAGCGCCAAAGTGGTTATGGAGAGTCACAAACAGCTGGGATACATTATCATTAGGTGTCAATATTATATCAGATTATGGTTTGCCAGTAGATATGAGGAATACAAGTATTTGGCTACTGAGGAGATGCTCGGCTTGTATCTATCCAGGCCCTGGAAGGGCTGTTTCTCATATCATTGCTTTCTGCCTGGTTTGACATGATGCTGGTCTGTTTATCTGGGGCTTTCAGTCTCCTCTGGCAGCACCTAGTTCAATTCTAGAGGCAGAGTGCAGCTTGCTCTGCCTGAGACACTGCAGGTGTACCCAAAATTTGCAGCTCCAGGGGCTGAGAATCACAGAGACTGTATTGCAGAGCCATGTACCCTTTCCTCAGCATTTCCTACATTTGTGGGAGTAATAAGAACATAAAATCTAAACTAATCCACAAAGAGCTGGATAATTAAAATAATCCACTGCTGCAGGACTGTCTGGCTGAAGCCACTGCTCCGAACAAAAGCCAGCACTCCAAGTGACAACCCTTTTCATAACTTTGCCTGGCTCCAGGGCAAAGGAAAAGACAAAGGAATGCCTTTCAGCCCTTCCGTTTAATTTTTTTCCAATTACTACTGGGTTTTGCGTGGGTTTCTTGGAGCATTTTCTTGAGATGACTTACAACAAACATCACACCCCTGGGATGGAGGTCTGGCGTATGCAATGACCAACTGCACTTCAGCAGATGAAGAGGAAGTGCAGAAAGATGTCCACTCATCAGAATGACAGGCAAGTGACTGCATCAGTGCATCACCTCAGTGTCACTGAGGTTAGAGGTGGCCTTTCCAAGCCTGGCTGACACTCCTGGGCAGCAGTGGTGTATTCAAGCTGCCACTACTGGTATTATCTTTGCTTTCTAGATAAGATAAATTGAGAATTTGACTCTCTGGCACAGTTAAGTCTGATACTTCTCTCAAGCACTAAATTCATTCATTATTTATTGTTGTTGCTTATTATTTGTGAAAAGCTGGCTCATGCCCAGTATTTTAATGAATTTGGACTCCCGTCTCCATTCAGTCTATCAGAAATATCACAAAATGGAAAGCAATTTTTTCTGTAAGTGAGAATTAAAAGATGCTGTGAGGCAAAGATGAAAGGACTGTTGTCACCCATTTAAAACATGAGCTGTTTGGATTTATAATGTGAAGCCAGAGAAGCATTCCATTATTATGCATAATCATGTGGGTACAGTACCGACTATGCTACTTAGCAAGAAGGACCCAGCGAGCCAGTTATAGGTGTTTTGGAAATTTCTGATCATCTGACTCAGGGCAGGCAGATGAATTTCAAGGGGCAAGTACCATACAGCCCATTGCTCAAGTTGTCAGTAGGGTTCTGTTTCCCACTCATCTTACTGCCTACTTTCCATTTCTTGATTGCCAAAGATGGCCGGGTCAATGAAGAGCACCTTTCTGTGAATGTGGTATCAGCATCACTTAACTTCCACAGCAGCCATGTCGCATCTTCTGCCTTTCCTGGCTTATGGCATCTGTTTTTGCCATTTTATGAAAACATAAAGATTTCCCCAACAAAGTAACTTAACTATATGAAGAGAGAAGATTCCATAGTGTATGTTTGCTTCAGCTATATTAATGTCTTGCGGTATAGAAAATAATGCGGAAATTGTCAATGAGACTGTAATTAATTGTATACTTATTTTACTAATGCTGAGACTAGTTTCTGCCTCACTTCAGACTCTGGAGAAATTAGCAAGGTGACTGTGGATTTTGATTCTGATCTCCCAGTTGCCCTCAAGCTCAAAGCCCTCTTTTGAGTCAGCTATGGTCTTTTGGCACATCACCATTTAGATGCTGGTTTTGCATCTTTAATCCCTGTACGCATAATTAAGCAGCCCTGGATTTACCAGCAATGCTGAGGAGATGTTAATCCCTACCGACTTGCCCCTTCCTTTTCTAACTCCCCTCCCAGAGCCTGTGCTGAGGACAAGAATGATGCCTAGGTGGGATCTAAATGCCCCTGAGAAAGCACAAAGCCCCCCCTCATGGCTAAGGCAGTCTTGAGCAGCTCTTCTATCTCTAGGACTGTAGCACAAACTAGAAACCACAGACTCAAAGACAAGTGAGGTGTTTCTCCTGACCCTGTGCTTGGAGTGGCCCAGCACCCTGTGGTTTGGGATTTTGCAGGATTGCAACGGAAAACTGGGATTCAGCTAATGGACTCCCTGTCACATCTGGATCTTGTGCGTGCTTTGTCCCATCGTAGTATCTAGCAGCTTCCAGGCTGCCTCTGATGCTGCCCATTGACCTGGCTGCTTTTCCTTTGTCTTCAGTAGATTCTCAGGTTCTGCCTCATTACACATTAAAAGACCTATATCCTCTTTTTGCTGACCCAGGCTTGACCTCATTTATGAAGGTCCCCTTTCCCAGAGTTTGGAGAAGGAGACCTGCGCTTGAGAGTTGATGTCTGAGTTGTGGCTGAGGGTGGCATTGGCATATGTATCTGTCTGTGGTAAGCCTTGTTTATCTTTCATATCACTTTTTTCTCTATAGCTTAGTTTAGTGTGATTTTGAGGATACTTTTTACCTAAATGTAACTATACACATGCACATAAAAGGAAGTGAAAGAGGACAGAGCTGCCCTGTGAGCTTCAACAGCTCCCTGTACAAATGATGCCTGCAGCACTGATGGACAGTGCCTTCCATCTGCTTATGGCACTACAGAGGGAATACACTAAGGAAAGCATGGAGCATGTTAGGGTAGGTAGAAAAAACAAGGTTTCAGTGTGTTTTGGCTGGTATATCCTAGAGAGCTGCTGCTGAAGCCCAGTTCTGAGAGAGGTAGCTGTGCTTGCAAAAGTGTATTCCAGCGTCTGTCACTGTTGCTGTCATTTGGATGACTTTGTTAGTGTACATAAACAGAACTGAAACATATATCTATGCACTGATGTAAAAGAGAGGGGAAGAGTCTTAAACTAAATTATTTCCAAAAGGAAATAAAAAAAAGCTCCATGACTGTTCTTCCTTTGAGTTGCTGTGTGTCCCCTGTTTTCACCAAGTACGCTGCCCTGTAGGGTAGTGGGGAAGAAGCACATTTCAAGACTAGGTTACTCTGTGCCCAAGAAATGTTTGCATGGATCTGAAAGGGGGGTGGTGTCAGAAATCCTTTATCCCATTGAAAGGCCTAGAGGTTCAGTCCAGCTCAGAGGTTTGCGTTTTGTACACATGCGAAAGAGGTTAGCTGGCAAACCCCACTTCCTTTCTTGTTCAAGGTAGAACCAAATGTCATTTTATCTGAAACCAGCAAATATCAGCAAGAAAGTCAGGCTATTTGTGTCCAAAGTAATAAAATTTTGTTTTGAAATGTGCCATTTGGCCTAGTTCAAAAGAAGCAGAGGTATTTCTGTTTTAAAACTGAATGCATTAACTGTACTGTAGTTGTTTAAGTTAAAAAGTATGACATCTCAGAGGATGATAATTTAGTCCTTAAAAACAGGCCTTTTTAGAGGAATCCTAAGCATATATAATGTTTGCTATATATAACAGATCTGTGTACTTTTACCTGAGTAATCATCCTCCTACTTGTATTGCTATTTGTTTACTTAAAACCAAAACACAAGTCTCTGGGGAAAGCATTGCCATAAGCAAACCATCGGTGGCTTGATCTACATCAGGGTCACTTCTCTGAGTGGCCTGAGCAGTTTAAGTTCTCATCCCTGCTGGTAAACACCGCAGGGTGTGCTGAGAAAGCCAAAGTAAATGGCACTAAGTTTAGGGGTTTCAAAAAATCTTTTAAAACAAAGATGCTTTTTCTCCCTCTGCCAGTAACATGATTCCCTACAAAAACACTGTTTCTGGGCAGGTTTCTGTGAATTCATAAAAGACGTGTTGAGCTCTTTGTTCAGAAAACTGTCCCCTGCAAATTGAGAAAATGAAATTTTTAGAAGGCCAAAATCCTGAGTCAATTGAAATTTGGTGCTGGTTTTAGCACCAGCTTGATTATAATCTGGCAGCCACTGTACTTGACTCACCAGCAACTAAACATGAAGCCGGATGCAACAAACTGTAAGAGCTGTCACTTACTTAGCAAAACAGGGTGAAAATGTCACTGAGGTCCCTGTGGCTCGGAACAATCCCAGCAAAAATCAGGAGTGAGCTTTGTGAAGGCTGAGCTGAGCCATGGTTATTGTGAGCAGGGATAAGCAGGTAGTGTCAGTGGCTTACAGAAGGTAAAACCCTGATGGGATACGCTCTGCAGATCGCAAGTGGGAGGATGCGCTGTCTTTGCTGACCTTACAGAGCTACATCAGGAGAGTTTCCAGGGGACCAACAGGACAGCAGCACTGTCTTCACATTGGTGATGTTACCAAGCTCTGCGGGGGTCATCCCCTTTACTGAACTTTATGATCTGCAAATGGTTCCCCTTCACCTTCTTTAGCAAACTAACATTTCCACAGCACTCATCAGCAGAGTAATCAAGTACCTTCATGCAGGAGTAAACGTCTTCTAAATAACACAGTTGATTTAATTTGACTTCGGACTTGCTGAGTGCACTCACACAGCAGGATGTTAGTACAGGTACCAATGGTAAACACAATACACACAGCATTTCACCAGTGTCAAAGTAAACAGGTTTCTGTTCTGAACTAGAGACCACTTTGTTCCCCCTGTCCTCAAGTGCCAGTGGATACCACAATGGCCCTGCTCTGGGCCATCTGGCTACTGATGTTGCCAGGGTCCAGTGGCAGACTGTTTGAGATGCCAGTTCCTCACCCCCAAATGACAGCAGTAAACTCCAAAATAGCCATCAGCTTCATAATAATATGCTCCTGGCGATCCAGACAAAAAAACTGTCCTGATTTTCTTGGCATCCTGGCAGCGTTGTGGATGGAGTGGATGGCTGTAGGTCACTGCTGTTGTACTGAAGTTTTCCTGAAGCCCTGAATTTCAGAGACTTCTCAGGTTAGGTCTAAACCACTCTTCTTTGGTCCTTAAAAAGCCTCGAACCATCTGGGCTGTGGATCAGCGTATGAAGTATCATGCCAAAAGCTCTGTGTTTCTTGCACTGTTGAATAGGTAAGAGCTAAGGTCGACAAACTGAGAGCTGAAGCAAGGAAGAGAGAATTCCAGTGCTGAGGACTCTCCACTTGGTGTCTTGGCTCCAGCTGCCAGGCATTTAAACCCACAGGCTGTAAGCAAGAGATGGCATGTAAAATATGAGAAGTGGCCAAGTTTATTTAATATGTTGGCTTTTCCACTGCTCTCAGCACTGTTATCAGAACACTTAATTTAGTTACATGGAGCAACGTGGAAAAACACTGGTGAGCATAAAATGAAAAAGCTACTTCTAAGTAGCTTCCAGATTAACCATTAGTCTCTTTGCATTGCCAGAAATCTAATAAGGCACTGATTACATATAGGACTGATGAGTTTTAAAATACGCTCAACTTCAGCTTTTATATACATATTACTCAAAAAAGCCTTGGGGCAAGAAAATACAAAGTCATCTTGTTAGGACCTGAGTGCAGATACCTCTAGGTATCTGCTGCTCAAAAGCTTTCTCTCTGCTTCTACATGGCAGCTGAGAAATGGCCAACCTGGGGAGTTGTTTTTCTCAATCATTCCTTTTGGATGGGACCACTGTAGCTGGAAGATGAGCTCATCAGCTCTCCAGTATGGGATAACCCAGGTAATGAGAAATCCCAAACAAGGCAGGTCATGTGGAAACCCTGGGGTCATAGAGCTCGCCAGAGCTGCAGGCTCTGAGAGGTTCTGTTCTCCTGACCAGTGTTCCAGGGGCCTGGGGAGCCATTCTTGTCCATGTATGGAGGACAGGGCTTATTTAATAGGTACTTAAATGGACAAATTAGATGCGCTTCTCACAGCTACATGCTACCCCTTCCTCTTGTGGTTGCTTGAGTAGTCAGTACAGCATGACTGGGAAGTGCTGGGGATCTGGTGCTGAGACAAAACTACTTAGAACATAAGCATGACTCTTTGCTCCCATCCTGGCTTGATCTTACATATAACTAAGGCTGTAAAACAGGTACTCAATGAGAGTGCCTCAGAATGTAGCCATCTGTATAGACACAGACACAGCATGGTTTGCTACCTTCAGTGTGTCTGTAGCTTTTAGACCCTTTCTGCCCTGCTCTGCATTCTAGCTCACAGTTACTCTGAAGTTTTGCATTCATGTTTGAACATGGGCAAAAGAGTGAAATCCAGCTTCTTCATCTATTCTTCCTCCCACTTTTCTTCACTATGCATCCTTGCTGCCTGCCTTGTTGACAGGTCTGGCACTGCTCCAATCAGAATAAGCTGATGCAGCTCACTAGGATAGCAGAGAATTAAGTTAGGAAAACAAGTGAATTGGGAGAGGGAGGAACGTGCAGCTGGAAATGGAGGTGGGAGGGAAGGAGAACTGGGGAAGGAGAATAGCAAAGACCTTCTTTCTGTGGCAGCCATATTTTAACTTGGTTCAGTAGTAATGTGAAATCACAGCTTCCCCCTGAGCAGCAGCAGCAGTTATGTTAATCTTTTTAGGAGGACTGTCCAGCATGAATAAACTTAGCAGATGCTGGCACAATGCTTTCCAGAGGCTATAGGTGGAGTTGGTATCACAGCTTGGCTATATGCAGATACATCCCGTGTTTAAAGAACAATGTTTTGGTTCTGATCGATTGATTGATTAACTGATTGACTGATGCTATGCCACAAGAAGGCTGTGCTTGGGAAAGCATCCAGCTTGCAAGTCCTACCTCTCTCAGTACTTTTCATTCAGAAGATTCATAGCTAGAGGAGGAAATTAAAAACTGAGGCAAGGCAGGAGGCAAACTGGTCTTTCAACTTGCTGGGCCAGCGGAGCAAGAGACATGAACAATAATATTAGACCTTTGACAGGATTTTCCTTTTTAGAAGGCAAACTGTCTCTTTAAAATATGTCTTCCTGTAAGCAGGGCATTTAGAGAGTAATTTGAAATCACTCCCACAAGTGTTCATCCCCCTTTGAAGCATGACTGGCTACAGTAACCTGTGCAGCACAAAAGCCAGCAAGGGAGGAGGCACAATGTCAGCCTACAAGTATTTGCTATAAAATATAATACAGAGAGAAGAGACATTCCCCAAATCCTTCTGAAGAAAAGCCAGGGGTGACTGCACCATCATGCTATGGTATGCTGGCATTCAGAATGCTATTTGGTGCGCCCTGAGTCTCCTTCCTCCTCTGTGTAGGTATTTCATCCACAGTGAATACCACCCTGGAGGAGGAAGACGATGTCAGCGTACCAGGGCAGGAGTGGGAACTGGTGCAGGCTTGCAGGCAGAGCAGTCAGGAATCACAAGGTCACTTAGTAAATCAGGAGGCAGACCAGAGTCCTCCAACAGTGCGTCCAGGTACAAATATTGCATCATCTGAATAGACTCATTGGTGGCTCAGAGCTGTCAGGGCGCTAAAGGGCAAAGGAGCTGCATAGTAGCTTTAAACAAATTAACACTTTCATGGTATTTGTTCCTGCCTATGTCAAGAAATAGCTTTTCCTTGAGAGGAAATGAAAAGTCTCCAGCGCTGTGCAAACTATCCATCTGTACTCACCATGGCTTGTAAAGTATGTGCTGGGACAGATCTGAGGCTCAACTAGTAAACAGCAATAACAGCTATTGTTAACGTGACGCTGTGGCTAACCCATGTTGAGATGTTTTTGTACACTGAGCACTTCTTCCCCTTCTTTCCCATCACAATGCATCCCAACCCAAGCATAGTCCTGGCTCATGACTGCATGTTGTGAACGCTCTGGCATGCCTGTGTGAGCTGGGTCATCTCGCTGGCTGTAGTAAAAATAGAAAAGAAAAAGAACCGAACAATTTTCCATCAGTTGAGTGACCTAAACTTACTTATCAAATCAGCAGAGGGACAATAGAGCTGGCATTAGGTGCATGTGAAGACCATCGCCCAGATGGGAATGAGGAAACTCACTCAAGTGGTAGCAAGCCATTAACTAAGGTGTGCACGTTGTGAAACCTTACCCACTGATGCAGCGATGTAATTGCTCCTTTTGCCACTTCCTGGAAGAGTTCTGTGAAAATGATCTGTGCAAGCCTCAGTGTTTTTCACTGATTTTTTTTTCCTGACCATTCTGAGGCTGAGAGGAGGAGGGGCAAAATGTGCCACCCTGTTGGCAGTTATGAGGAGACAGTAATCCTCAAGGAAGTGTTCATCAGTGGCCTGAAAAACATCTCTGGCTGTGGCCTGAGGGTACAGCCAGGCAGTATATTTAAACAGGGCTGAAAGATAATTACTGCCAAAAAGTGCCAGGCAGCCTTCCTCCCCTTCCAACTTGGGTGCACTCCTGCCTTTTCACTTGGAGCAGCACTGATGCTTGTCTTGATTTTGTGGTCAGAAAGTGAATACAGGGTAAAACAATCCAACAGGAAGCAAATGAAGACTTTCCTGGTCGCTAAGATAAATCAGCTAACCATGGAGTCAGACAAAAGCCAGCTCCAGCATAAAGAGCTGGGCAGAGGACAACCCTTTCAGCTGCTGTTAAATGGCACAGCTTCATCACCAAGAGCTGTAGGCAGCAAAAACATTGCACTTGCACTGTTGTTTGAATAAAGAGGGTCTGCCTCTTCAGGCATGGTGCATCTATTTGCTGTAGCTGACATATCCGCTACTGTGTTATTTAGGACTCAGATTCAATAAATTTCAATAAGTTGATGCTAAGGTACTTTCCAGAACACCATACTGAACAGGGGTTCATGTACAAAGTTTAGAAAGCTTGATCAAGTGAAACAGCTTTTATTCTTGATCTGCTTTGGGTAAGGGGCATCCCTTCAAGGTGAACGGGACTTTCAGCTTAGCTTTTGAAAGAGTGGATCATAAGGCTTCTTGTTTTGTTTGCTGTGTGCTTTTATTCTGGGCTTTGCCTTTTAAGTTTGCCTCAGTGTTTTGTGGTCTTTTATGGACTGTATCCTGCTGGACTGAGTAGGATACTAAGGAAATGATCCTGTAAAACTGAAGTTACAGTCAGAAAGTCAAGGAGGTCAGCCCTGAAAGGAGTTCTCAGCCCCAGCTCTGACAATCTGCTAACGCCTCCAGACAGTTTTGAAACGATATTGAGACTCCCATTGAAAGATGTAAATCAGTATTATATTCTATAAGCTAGTTCAAGGATGTCTATAGAAAGTTCACGACTTGCATGATGGGCTCTGTAGGTTCCTGGGTTCTCTCTGCTTTGTTTTGCTCCCTATGGCTAAGGCTGTGCCCAGACTTCCCCACCCTATTGTGCTGCCCTCAGCAAATAGGTCCTTGGTGCCCATAGCAATGTAAATAGATGCTGAATACTGGCCTGAATAATTAAGCTTTAAAAATGTAGCTGAAAATCCATTGTCACACAAAATGGAGCATACAGATAAGAAGCAGGTAATTGACAGCAGTCTTTTAGAGTCTGCACTTAACCATAAATACTGGCCAGAATTCAGGAAGGATTAAGTGTTTCTACAGGAACCAGAACATTTGCAAACATAGCATTAAGCAGCTGCTAATGCTTCGTGCTCGCAGCTCTAGGCCAGAGCCCATTTTTTGTGTTCTTTTACTCCTTTGCTTTCTAAAACACCATTACAAAAGGATACAGGACTTTTCTGCCACAACATCAGTATAGTGGTTCATCTTCACTTGCAGGCCTAGTAAGTGGGCTTGTGCAACTTTCTGTTATCTCTTGAAATCCTGTGGCTGATGTTGTCAAATTGCTACAATTCTAAGTTATCTATGTATGATAAAACAGTCTAATTATGATAGAAGTTCTAAGTAAATAGTCCAAGCAGGATATCTTCACAATTTGATCAAAAACAGATTCAGGAAAACGAAGGTAAACTTAGCACAAACTATGCTGTGTATATTTTCCAGCAAAGGTGTTTCTAGAGTCCTGCTAAAAATAAGCTATAGAACATATACTATTCTGGCTTTGTGTTGTGTTTGGCTCTTGTTCATTTGGTTGGGTTTTTTCCAGTTACTAGCTTATTGTTTCAAGGAAACTGGGTTCCCTTTACAAAAAGCAAAGTCACTTTGGTACTTATATTCCTGTTAACAGCAGAGTATTCATTTGGTATGCACAGTACACAGAAATACAAGTGATTTACTTCTTATCTATTTTATAATCTTTGAGAGATGATAATACATTATTCAAAGTTGAGGTTTTGAGTTTGTGAGCATTCTGACTTTATATACCATGTGTGGAAGATCTCAGGTACTGTACCTCAGTCACCTGAAACACTTTCTGAGCTCAGCCAGCTGATATTCCTCAAGTACCTGCACGGCTGCAGTGCAAATAGCATTTCAGCAGCTTACAGTCTGTAGGGACAGGGAAGAGCATTGTCCCATTTGACTCAGAAAACACAAACACAAAAAAGCTCAGATGGGAATTTGGTATTATGTATAATCTACTGTAAGTGGGGCTGCTAATGTGCATTCTCACTGCACTGCCACCCACCTGCCTGCACTGCCTGACTCTGCATCCAGCAATTGAACAACTGGAGCTATGTCTGCTTAACCAGCTGATGAAATGGAAGATTATTATTTTTGGGTGGGCTGGTTTTAAAGTGGATCAGTTGCTGAAACAATTGCTTCAGTGGCCCCAGCACTGGCAAGGCACAAGACAAACACAGGTTGTGGCAGAGGATGCAAGGAAAGGATGAGCAACATTCCCCTTGAGCCTGAAGCTCATGGTTACCAGCTTATCAGGTGCAGTGTCAAACTGAGCCCAACAGGAAGTCCAAAGAAGACCTATTCAGAAGTGTAGCTCCTGTGCCCTGCCTCGGTGCCACCGGAGCTACAAATGCATTTTTCCTTGGGCTTCATTCGGAGGCAGGGCAGAGGGACAGCAGGGCACCCTTTGGAGTTACTTTAAAATATTTCAAAATCTTAACCAAACGTTGTCTGCTGGGAAGGTTTTGTCTTCACATACCCAGCAACCGTAAATTGCACAGCAGCGCAGTTTTGTGCTATAGCTCTACAAGCTTCATGATAGCGACTATTTCCTCCAAACATTTACAACATTTAAAAGAATACTTGTATTTTTGCTGTTGGGTCAGGATACTGGCTGATGATAGTCTGAGAAATATGTACTGATGCTGGACCTGTATTTCAGAATCCATCTTTTAAAAAGCTTAATGAAACCTTCCCAAAAAGTAAGACTTCCAAAATCATGAGTTGTGAATGCACATTTAGGCCTCTTTTCTTTCTCTCTTCTCTTCACAAGAAGATCTTAAGGCTTTCTCCAATCCTAATCATTCCATGATTCTATGAATTTTCCCACTTAAATGACAGTTCAGGAAGTAACTAATGATTCTCAGCTAAACTCTAGGAAAAACATATGGATGAAGAACTGATCTGTTTTGTTTTGCGGGTGTTTCTGTGGGCAAGGGTGGAGAAGCAGGAATACGGTGTGAAGGAGATGATGATGCCAGGGTGTTGGGGGAAGGTTATGGTCACTTGTGATGAATCCCAAGGTTGGAGAAAAAGAGGTTAAGGCTTCCAAAATGCTAAATCTCTCACTTTTTATGCTACTCTGCTGTTTCCAAGCTTAAGCACATATTTAACCTGTCTGAAAGACAAGTTTTCCATAGCAAATAATGCACAATTAAGCCCTTAAAGACATTTGTAAATTTGGCAGTTTTTATAAGGCAACATTGAGTCAAAACACTGAAATGTTGCCTGGAAAGCTCTTTTCAACTCCAAGTACCTAGGTTTGGGTTTTGATACTTTTCCCTCCACCCCCATCCTTTTGCAACTGGGGTCGAAAAAGCCCTGCTAGGCATCATGGTTGTGCCCCTGCTGCCGGGCTGCTCCCACAGCTGGAATTACCAGTAAAAGGGTTAGAATCCTAATGCAGATCTGTGTAGGGTGGCAGCAGTTTGGACAAGGGGATGCCTTAAAACCCATTAAACCCCACGTGATCCCTGCAGCACAATTCTCTTTTATCTCTCTCCCCTCAACCTCCCGGAGACTAAAGAGCTCATCTCCATAAGGCTCATCTCCATAGGACTGGAGAAGCAAAGCCTTCCACAAGCTTAACTTGTTTTTGACCCTCTGCTATTTCTTCTGGCTTTACAAACTTTATTGGGAACTTTGAAGATGTTTCAGGCATCTTTGGAGGAATACGACGCATATATGTGAAGAAGCTAGAGAAAAATATAAAATTTTACAACCTCCTTAAAAGTTCTGGATGTTTTACTTCATTTAGAAATGAGCCACGTATTTGAATAATGGATTTTTCCCTTTTACTTGGTAATACACTTCCTTCAAAGAGTTGTGGAAACCCTTAATATTAACCACTGTAATGAAACAACCCCTTAGTCTGGGTGTGAATTCTCTAGTGTACAAACATTCACTCTCTTTATTTCTTCCTTAGACAAATAAAACCACATAAATCAGCCTGCTGCAGGCTGGATAAATCTTTCTCATAATGAATTGCTTTATGCAGATGGCTTCTTAGGGGGTCAAAACTCAAATGTGGTTACTATGTCAACAAAGGACAGGATTTAGGCATTTTTCTCAAGGACTTACGTCTGCAGAAGGCTAAGGGGAAATTTATGGAGCGTGTTGTGCTGACACTCTTCCAGCTGTTCCTCCCCCTGGGCGCAGAGGAGGCACAGGAACGGCTCCAGGGCGCAGTGGCTGCCCCGGAGACCCCCCCAGCACTCAGAGGAGCTGTGAAGGGCTGGGGCTCCTCACAGAGGGTGATCTGGGCTGCTCGGAGGGGGCTTGGGACATTGCAGGGAAGAACAAGAGCACCCCTGCTTTTCTGTGTGCTGAGATCCTTACCTGGGGCTGGGGAAGGATTTGTACATGCAGGCGTCTGCTCTGCTTGCTGAGGAGTTGGCAGAGAGGTAAGACAGATCTTTTCTCTAACAAGTTTCCTTTCCTGCTCTTTTCCCCTTTCCACCCTAAGTTACGAGCACCCCAGTCCTGTTACATCCAGAAGCCTCTGAGCATAGCTATGTGACTGCTGCTACTGTGTTCCAAGGATGTCTGTGTTCCAAGGATGTCTGTGTTTCTGCAGCTTAAGAGACATCCTGGCCAGGGAAATGGTGGCTCTACAGGCAGGCAGAGTTCCCTTTCTAAACCTGAACCTTGGTTGTAGAGACAGGGATGTTCAGGTCTGGAGTCCCGGGTGCCTACGGCCCTCAGAAAACTGAGAAACGTAATCCACAGTCAAGCGATGCTTTCCTAAATTCGGGGTTATTTTGGGGTCATGAGTGCTTTTGTGTTTTGTTATTGCATGAGACAGGCTTTTTATCTACATGAGGTCATTTCTGTTCATGTCTGATCTGGTAAAATTAGTTAGGATGGGTGAGGAATGGTAGAAGTTGCTGAGGGGAATTCAGTACTGGCTGGGGCATGGACATAAGGAGACGTGATAGGGGCTGCCTGTGCTGAGTGTAGCTGGAGTTGCTCTGTGCGGATGCTCTGCTGCCCTTCTGTGCAGCTGCCCATGTCTCACCCCTCCTTTGCCAGCACAGATCTGTCTCAATTTCCACCACCTCCCACCCCCCTACCCGCCATCCTTATGTATCTCAGCTAATCTCGTTTGGGCTAGTTTGCTCATGGGATTTTGGAATTCATCACACAAGCACATTTTTTACAGTGAAAGTGAAGCCAGTGTGTAGCATTTTCTGCTTCGTTTACACCCACAAACTCTGAGTCTTATAAAGCTGCTGCCTTGTCAACTCCTGTTATTACATTAGCAGACTCACTTTAACAGAGATGCACTGGGCCTCACGTATCAGACCACAGAAAATCCATCCCAGTGCTCCTGCAGGAAAAGACAGCTGTGTGGAAAGATCAATAAACACGACCAGTTGCTCCAAGAGTCATAAAATGGAAAGACTCCACAAAATAAAATGTGTGGCAGGGGACCCTGGCTCCAGACACTGCAGGACAAATCCTGGGAAACACAGTAATTAATGGGAAGCCTCAAACTTGTTTTCTTTGGGTGGTTCCACACATAAAAATATTTGGCTTAGGAGACGAAATCACAGAGGTAGGAAGAAATACTTAGAAATGCAGAAAGAAGCCTTGTTTATGCTTAATTCATAGGAGAAATCGTTCATGAATGGTTTAGCTATGTGAAAATAAAACACAGCGCTACCAAGAACAGAGAGACGTCAGGTGAGCTGCCTACTTGCTTGCTCACCCTGTGAGCTTAAAGTGTCTGGTGCTGCTTTGGTTGGTTTTGTTAATCCTAAAAAAACGCCATGAGAAACTGCATGAAAACTGTCTCATTTCAGTGAAATTTTCATCTTCCTACCTGTATTTTCCATGTTGCTCTAGCTCTTTGCTTCCTTGTTGGATCTGTGTTTCTCCCAAGTTTTCCTTCAGCACTGAAGAGAGAGGAATCCCTTGGGAACACATGTTTTCCCCTTTCTGGCTTGCTGCCTCCTCTCCATCACTACTCAGAGGCCCCTTTGCCCTCTTTGCAGCTCTCTCATCCCACCCCTTGCTCTCCCCAACCTCTCTGGTGGGGTGGTCCTTCTCCATTGCTCTCACATCCTCCCTAGCCCGGTCTATTCTTGATCTCCCACCTGTATCCCGTTGCTGCTTTCATGTCTGCTCATGCTCACCAGTCTGCATCACCATCCTCCTTGCTCTGCCACTACTCTGAGAACCTGTGAGCACCCTGTCATGACAAGTTTCCCGAGGAATGCTGCAGGCTCCACAGTGATGTCATGTGAAGGAAAAAGAGCAAAGAGCTGCCCAGGGTTGTATCTTTGCTTCAGGGCAGGATATGCAGGACTTGTGCAGAGCTCTGAGTGCATCTCTTTCATGCAAGCAGCTGCAGTGGTTCCCTTGCCCATATAAAGCTTGACGTGAGGAGGCTTCTTTTTTCCCCTTCCCTTTGACATTTCTTCTTGAAGCATTTTGACAGGTGTATGCCTATGAACTCAGATCTTAAGGTGTGATTGATGGGCAAATTAAGATTGCTAAATGGTTTTAATGCTAAATCCTAAAATTAGAATGATTTGTGCTGTGTAGGTGTTTGTATACATGTGAAAAACTATTGGTAAAACTATGGCAGTAATTTATACCTCTTCAACTCCAGTAGTGATTTGAAAGAGGGTAGGAGGCAGTGGGTGGGAGCCCGTGGCCGCTTTCATGCTTCAAGCCACATTAGCCCCTCCTGCCATTTCCTTCCCCAGTGTGTTCAGGCCTCTAATTCATCACAGGGAAACCTGCAGTTCAGTAGACAGTCAAGTTGTGCTTTGTGTTACTACAACTGTATTAGTAATAGAATGATTCTGTCTAACTTTCCTATACAGACAAAGGCCTGTGGTCTGCTTTGAGTCTCACTTCTGCTGCTTTTAGCTCGTATGGGATAGAATCCAAAGCCCACTGAATTCCCACTCATCTTGGTGGGCTTTCACTCTGCCGCGTTGCAGCTAATCTCACAGATAGGAGCTCCAGGATCAGGTTCTTTGATTCTGCCTCAAATGAGTATTAGATTTGCCTAAGGTAAACCTTACTTAGCTGTTCATCTAGGCAGTATCTTCACTGTTGGATTCACTTTGGGGCTGAGTCTATCTTGGATATGCATCTTCACGACTGGATTCTTCTCCTTCTGCAATAAGACTGTCCCTCACCACAGTGGGGGTGTTGCAATGACACACTTAAGGGCACAGTATCAGGTATATGGGCTTGACTGAATCTAAGGCTCCTTTATACCTGCGTGCTGCAAACTGTCTTTCTACAGAGTGGTCAAATGGACAATGTTATCTGAGTCCCATGTGCTTTGATCCCCACGTCTCTTTTCAGCAGCACTTTGCTCTGTACTCACACATGTGGTTTCCTAAGAGACTGGTCTGTCTGCAGCAGCATTTCTGCTCCCTGTTTGTACTAGTTTTACCCTGACAGGGCCTAGAAGCAGAAGAATCACATGGAGTTGTTGATTAAGAATTGCTGCTACTGATGTATTCATGAGTGAAGACTCTGGTTTTCTGTTTAATCAAACATGGTTACAAACAATGCAGGAACGGTCACTTTCAGTTGCAAATTGTTCTAAATTTTCTTAAGGGATTAGAGGGACCATGTCACTATTCAACAGGGATTTGCAGCTCCTGCACAAGGCCTCCTACTCGGAACAGGGGTGTGACAGTCTGTGAATCTGGGGTTAAGCAGAAGTGAATTGAGTACACAAATTAATCTCGAGGTATTCAAACTCCAAAACCCCTGCTGCATCTGGGAATGAAACTACTCAGAATCAGTTTGGTAAAACCATATGGGTAGACCCCAAACCACACTCAGGAGCCAAAATTCTCTCTCTGATTGAAAGAAGCAAAGTATTCTCAATAAAAGTCCCATATTTTGAAATGGGACTATCATGATCTTCACTTATAAGAAAGCCACAGGCAGAAAGCCCTTGCTTTCATTCCATGGAAAGCCAAGTTACACCCGTCTCTTTTAGTGTGTAGGCAAGACTCCTCTGATGTCAGACATAAAGGAGACAGACATGTCCCAGGCTAGGGTATCTGACATTAAATTGAGATAACTTTTAGATTGCAGATGAGAGTAGTTCATGCATAGCCATGATTAGAATTTTACACTGGTCTTCCCCGACCCAGCCTCAAAAAAGATAAAAAGATGAAGGTACTGATTTTTAGATGGAGGCACAACTGTATTTTAATTCATTGACTGTAATTACAAAACACCACGCTGCCATCTCACAGGAACAGGAGCATGTCTGTGCAGCACATGTAACTAAATGTGGCAATCTGAGATACTGACCTCTAAATCAGCGTTAGAACCCAGACCCAGATCAGTGATGGAGACATCCAGACCTAACCGGAAAGATCACAGAACCACAGAATCAGGAGACCCTATGTTTCTCCAGGAGAATGCTGTCATAAACATAAAACCATTGTTGCACTGTGTGGTGTGGACACCTTACCTAATTTTCTGATTGGAGAGATAGGAATCCAGGGAAGCTGTAGGAAAGCCATGTGATTCTGCCCACAGACAGGGATTTTGTCTCATGCACATGATGGGCTACACTCCCTAAAACTTGAGACTTGCTGTGTGTCCATACTGCATCCCACATGCAGGATGTGCACATGCATGGCAGCAGCATGCCTGAGGGTCTTGTTGGCTCATTGCAGCATCCGGTGGGCTCAGTCACCTGTTATCTAGAAACTCTTGGCAAATTATCTAATTCCTTCTTTTCCCATTAGACTATGTTTCTGCATGGAAGAATGCACTATTTGAACAGGTAAGGCTAATAAGGGAACTTAAAATTAAGTCAGTTTTTCCTTAGTAGCATAGATTAAGCAAATTAGTGGACATAATTCCTGAAGACACTGCGCATCAGTGAGAAGCATTTCTCAGGGAGAGCTGGAAATGAAGATTTCCTTGTAGATTTTGTAAATCCTTTCCAAAAGCCTCTGTCTTTTGGTGGATTAGTACAATCAGCAAGCAAATCTCAAATGAATTAAGAGTAATGAAACATGCTGAAGTCGTGCATGACTAATTTGTACTCGTTGCCTTTCTTCCAATTTGCAGTATCACTCCTGCTAGCTGCATTAAGTGTCATCTGTTCTCTGAGGGGCCCCAAATCTTGTTGGAGAATCTCGTATTTAATTACATCATTTTGTTTCTCCTCTTATAAGAATGCTTACACGTTGTCCTATGAGATTTGAAAAGAGCATCACCTGCTTATTGTATCTGCTAGCAGCCCCAGGTTTTAGTGCATTTTTGTCATCTTAGATATAACTGTCTTTTAGATTCCAATACACAAGGAACAGTGTGATTTGCCAGTCCTTGATGGCACTCTCTGTGTATTCCATTTCCAGAATCCTAGAAGGACATAAGCAGAATTCATTTCCAGGAGGTTAGGAAGGAGCTCTGATAAACTGTCAGTTATTCAGATAAAAAGCTGATGCCCCTTAGTGAGTGGCATGAATACTTAAAAGGAAGGGAATAAGGAGAAATGATTTATGCTTATTAGAACCATTTGTGGCTCTCTGAAGATTGTTATAAACAAACAAGGATGCATTATTTTTATCTTTTCCCTGTTCAGTTAATTCCAATCTTGGAATTTCTACTTTTTTAAAACACCTGTGATGTAGTTGTGGATCAACAGAGAGGTAGGTGATCTGGAAGTTTTTTTATTTCATGAAATAGTGTCATTGTAGTCTATTAAAATCAAAAATAAGCATCAAAGACATAAGTATTTGTGGCAAGATGAAGGCTCTGGGAGATGATTGCTGTGATACGGAAGACTGCCACATCCACATGTGTCCCAGCTGAGGGGAAAAGGTCAAGGGCTGTGAGTTGGGCTTGAATAAGGCCATAGAGGTTTTTAATTAGAGGTTTTAACAACTTACCAACTAGATGAGAATTACAGCTGTGGGTGAGCTCCTGTGGCAGTGTAGGGCAGCAGCAGTTACCTTTATATGCTCCATGGAGCATAGACAGCTTTTGAATGGCAGTTGTGTAATTAATCGATTTAGCAGGGGCAGGCTCAAGACCTTTTCTGCAACTTGTAAAAGCAACCACATCCTTAAGGAAATCAGTGTGTACTTTGCACTGTTGAGGCAGCAGAAGGATAGTCTCCTCGTAGACAGACCTCCAGGCCAATATAGTCAAAGCTTAGCCAAGACAACATGAATCTCCACCCTGAAAAACTAGTAGCCCAAACTGAACAACCTGAACTATTGAAATGTTATTTTCTGTCTTCTTGGTCTGATTTAGATCTAAACAAAATACCTGGCAAAACTGACCAATTAATAAAGTGAAGCAAAAAGAAAAATCACCCCAATTTGAATCTGCTGATTCAGATATCTTATTTCTAGATGTGGAAGGTTTATGACTCTGCAGAGCTTTAGTAACTGGCACCACTTCTTATTTAGACAATATAGTTGTTTTGTTGGTTTTTTTTTTTTTTCTGAAGAAAATTGAGACAGTTCTCACCTAGAATACTGTTGAATTGCAAAACACTAATATAAGCTTGGAGTCACTGAGTGAAGCTGCCTCATGTCATGCATGCTTAGGTCTTACACCGTAATAGTCTCAGAACGTTGTGATGGATAATTATACACACACAAGAGCAAACACACATACATGATTTTAATGATGAACACCAGGTAGATGTACTAGGGAGGTAATGAGAATGTGAAGGGTATTATGGTGTATTGGTTGTAAGTCTTGCTTATATGAATTTCCCAAAGCAGACTTTTTATAATTCCTACATGTTAAGCCCTATAAGTTTAGGAGAGGTCTTACGATAGATCACCAGCACTAAGAGTGCACAGCTGAGTGGCTCTGTGCTGGGCAAGGCAGAGGCTGGAACAGCAGAAGCTTTTCTGCCCTTCCTATTACATTCATAAAGACTGTCACATCACGTTTTCCTCTTCCTGGATCCCTGACTGATCCCTGAAATCGGATAAACTTCCTCTTGTCACTGTGCACGAGGTATCACTCCTGTCTCCTGTCATATATTTCTTTATGGTACAAGATTCTTCCTCACTTGAGGCAAAGCTCCCCATCTTTCTCTCAGCCAATCTTGCCTTCAGATTTGACTGTAAAATCTTACCAAGTTCAGAATCAGACTAAAGAGTCAGTTAATTTCCCTGGCAACCCTCCTCCTCTTTTTTAATTAGAAGCCTCACATTTTCTATTCTTCAGTCACACAGTATTTGAAACAGTCATTAAATATCCTTGCACATGAAATGTCTTTTGGTTAATACTGGGATCTGAGAGACAGACAGTCCTTTGTATTATTTGGTCTTTTCTGAAACTTTGGGTTTACTGGTGTTCTCAAGGTATTAACACTGTATGTAGGTATGTGATCCTCAAGGAGTTGTTCCACTCATGCTAATTGCATTATTTTGAAGAGAAGGAAAATGGTTTACAGGGCTGAACCCCAATTCATATCAGTCAAATACAATGGTGGTTCACTAGGAGCACAAAACATGGCTTACTTTTCCTCCCAAAATTGTCATTACATGAAGCTATGATTACAGATAATAATATGTGTTATTGTGATAAAAAGAGTTACTTAGCACAATTTTAATCTAGCTCTAAGCAATACTGAAATGCAGTTTCACCAGCCAGTCTGTTGAATAAAGTCTCCTAAATCTGTATGTACTTATACTGCTGGCACATTGTGCCAAATTAATAAAGAAAACACCTACATCATTAGAAAGAATTATATGTCTGAGAGATTACATCATTTAACATTTCCCTGTCTCTTTCCGTTCTTTGTCTGCTTGGTATGAAACTGGAAGGGAAGGAGAATGTCATAACTTTTGCTAATGTAAAAGACCAAAAAGATTCTGAAAATTCAGCTTTGTCTCATATTTCCATCCAGGACACTTTATATTTGAACCACTAAAGTTTCTCAGCCTTGATCTCAACACAGATTCCACAGCAATCTTTGATTTTGAATTGCAATAAATTTTGAGTATGTTTTATGAGAATATTTTTAATCTAAGTGGTGTGACCATAAATGGAGACACAGCTGTACTGAAAAGCTTGTTTTGATTAGTCATTGGGTCTAGCAGTCCTACATTTGAAGGCAATGAGAAGTTATTTCCATTGACTGTAGTGATAGGACAAGGGGTAATGGGTTCAAACTTAAACAGGGGAAGTTTAGATTGGATATAAAGAAGAAGTT
>WYDI02025642.1:0-69955 GCA_009867235.2 Psittacus erithacus | reverse complement strand
TGGTTTGTGTTATACCTTAGTTACTGGACTGTTCTTATCTCAGCCCATGGGAGTTACATTCTTTCGATTCTCCTCCCTATCCCTCTGGGAGGGGAGATGGGGGAGGACAGGTTGGGCAGGGGGTGATGAGCAGGCTACATGCTTTTCTAATTTACGACTAAGCTTAAACCACGACACAAACTCCACCAAATTTAGCCTGGTGTTCACTGTCTAAATCTAACGGGTTAATAGCATGCTAGATGTATTTCTGCCCTTGCTGCTGAAGCAAAGTACAGGACAGCAGCTATGCCAACAGAGGGCACACGTGAGTAGAATCATCAAGACGTGAAACAAACGCGATAACCAGCTGAATGAGTCAAGTAAGAATGTGTCAAGTAGTCTGGAATTAAGGTAAGAACTTTGGGACTCAAGCATTCCTGGGGAAACCCCGGAAATCACCCAAAACATCACTCTGAACCCTAAACAACACGTTTTTCTAGCATTTGATAAAGTAACTAGTTTTTCAGAGGATCCCAGACTGGTTTGAGAGCTGGAAAGGGGTTGGAAAGGACCTTAAAGCTCATCCCGTTCCAACTCAGTGCCACGGGCAGGGACACCTTCCATTAGACCAGGTTGCTCCAAGCCCTGTCCAACCTGGCCTTAAACACTGCCAGGGATGGGGCACATATGATGAAGCCACAGCTTCTCTGTGTAACCTGTTCTAACCCCTCAAAGCTTGTCCTGGCTTTGTGTGTCTTCACAGCAAAACAGCCTCTCATCTCTAGCATCAGGAATGTAAGATCTTGGAGCATGCCCTCTCTATTGACACTGTAAGAAAAGGTTTTGAAACTCTACCAGGGACCAAGGGCTGACTTCTGCCTGTTCCTGTCCTCTGCACTGCCAGAGAGAAGCCCAGGTGAATGCCCCTCACTTACCCCCTGAAACTGCTCGTGCAGGACACTGGGGATGTCGAAGCAGAAGGAGCAGCCAAAGGTGAGGAGGCAGTTGAAGAGGAAGCACCAAGAACCTGTACGTGACTTCGGGGCAGAGAACACCTACCTCAGCCCTCACCTGCCTCCTCACCTCCTTCCATCAGGCCCTGTCAAGCCCCCTCAGCGAGGTCAGCCCAGCCCTGGTGGGACAACACCAGATCCTCCAGAACCAGACCAGTTCAGACAGAGGAAAGAAGGAGCTCTTTTTTTATTACTGCTTCAAAGAAGAGAATTGATATTTGATACGAAAAATAAATTAGCAGACAAGTAAGACTGAGATTCTGAACACCATGTGAGGAAACCATCCTTGAAGAAAACTTTTTATGTAGAGGACCAATGATAGCTTTGTCAGTTCTGGAGCATAGCTGTGGGTTGTTGGTTGATGCAAGGCTTGCATAAGGTTCTACCTTTTAAATATGATGCAAAGGGTTAACCGATGCAAAAGGGGTTAGGGTTAAGTTGCTTGCTCAACAATGTTATTGCTTAATCACAATGATACATAATGCTTGCTCAACACTTATGGTGCTTGACAGGACAGGGTGGGAGGACCAAGGCTACTGATAAGGGTAAGAAGCCATCACTTCTCCTACCTGACAGGACAGGGCGGGAGGACCAAGGCTACTGATGATGGGAAGAAGCCGTCACTTCTCCTACCCCTGGACCCCTAAACCACCAGAACTAGCTCTGCGGTTTGGATGGTGGCCGAACAGCCAGGGAACATGCGTAACAATTAAAAGGTGGAAAGTTCAGACTGAGGAAGACCTGTTCACGTCATCTTGAGACCCCTGCCCACGATCACCAGGAGGCACTGAGCAGGTGCAAAGGACCTTTTAGCTCATTATAATACGAAGCGGGGATAGGACATGAATATGTATAGGCGTATTGCATAACCTAATGCATATGTATAAAAGACAGAGGAAGACCACGCTGAGGCGTGTATGACTTTGGAGGAACGATATCCCATGCGCTCAGCGCTGAATAAAGCATACCTACTTTACAACTTTAACTAGTTGTGGAGTCTATCCGTGTATCAAATATATCTGAAATTTTCATATTGTTTCCTGGCTACTAGCTCAAATTTCATTCATCTTTACTTGAATTTGTAGGTGTTCAGTCATGCTGATTTCTATTTGAGTGATTCCTGGTTCCTATGCATTCCATAAATCCTCATAATACTTCAACTTAACTGTAAGTTTATTCCACAACTGTAGAGCTTTTGTTATATCCTGGAGCTCTCAGAAGTCCTAGTTAAAACCTACACAGCTAATTGTAATTAAGTTTTAGAGAAAGCTCACTAAAAGTACTATCAAGCCCTTGAAGTCCTTCTGCCAGTTTTTCTGATTTTATAGCTTCAATTATCTGCCCTAAAACAAGCAGTCTCTTTTGCTATATATTTCCTCTTGTTTATGTGGATTTTTCATCAGCAAGATTTCAGTCAGAATTTTCCCTCTTTGCTGAGCTGCCAAATAAAGGCAACCTGACTCTTCTGGTACTTGCACTCCATCCCTTGTTGCCATGGTTGATCACCTGTCTGTACCCTAAATTTGTACTGAGGGTGTCTTTTAAATGTAGCTTAGGTTTCCAGAGGTTCTGCAGGAGTCTCTCTCTTTATACAAAGCAAATGGAAAGAAACCGGGGAGTTGATGTAAACCTTCTGGGCACTAAGGTGCGTTCAGTTGCCCTGTTCTGCTTGAGAAGATTGTCCTTGGCTAGGGATGTTCCTGCTCCTGCAGTCCGTCAGCTGAAAGCATGGGAGTAAAATGTGGCTGGGGTTAAGGGCGAGGACACAGGAAGAAAGTGTGCTGGTACACAATATGTGTGTCCAAAGTGACATGTGAAATTTCCCATCCAACTCCCTTCATGTTCTTCTCTGTCTCTCACTGGCATGGAAGGATATCAGTTGCAGAAGGATTACTATAAAACATTTAACAGCAGCCAATGTTTCTAAAAATATCTTGAGCTTTTGCACTTTTTACTGCATTTCTACCCTTCCTTAGTTTACCATGAGATACCTTTCTGTGCAGTGGCCATGGGTGCCATGTAATATTGTTTGCTTGGTGTTTAATTTTTGGAGGCTTGGGTTTTTTTTTTCCTCTCTATACTTTATAGGACAGGGCGTAAAGGATCTGAGATTAATCATCCTGGCCTCATTCAGGAATTTTTTTTGCTTTCAATTCAAGGTCTATGCCTCAATTTAATATGCAAGAAAAAATTAATAAAGTCCACATGCAAGTTAGTATAAAAACCCAGCCATGAAATGACACTTCCCATGCATTTTTGGTGTTAATATTCACCATGAATCTAATTACCATCTCCCCTGAAAAGCACACTTGGATATCAATAACAAAGCAATGAGAATCAATAAAATACAGAGGTGGAAGACAGAATTCTGATCCTACAGATCCTTGGGGGCAGATCACCACTGCAAATAAGTGTTTTGCTAGTTAGCACAAAAACCTCTTAAGACAATGCTATACCACACACCGATGTATTGCAGAGCTCTCGAGCGAACTTCAGCAGTGAGTACTGGGGTCAAGCTAGTTAGTGCACAAGTTGAGCAGTTTATTTTGACAGAACAAAAGGTACAGAACCACTGGGTACACCCTAACTTTAGAGAACCCTGTCAAAAAGACATTTGCTTTAGGTAAAGATGCCATTTTTAAAACCATGGCCCCAAAAAATGCTTCTTAAGTATACTGGAGAGAGATAGAGGACAAATTAACTTCCCTGTTGCTTCACAGCACTGAGTAGTGCACTTTAAAATTCAACAAACAGGTAAAGAAAATTAGGTCAGATTTTATAAGTCTGTGTTTTAACCAAAACATTGACAAAAATATTACCACTTGAATGAAGCCTTTCAAAGACAGAATCATGGTCCTAATAGTGAATTCATCTCTGCTTTTATACATATTTTTGTCCTGTGTTCAGCAGCAGCAGTCATTTTTCTCCTTCTTAGTAGCTGGTGCAGTGCTGTGGTTTTGACTTTCAGCCTGGGAACAGCGCTGATAACACTGATGTTTCTAGCTGCTGCTCAGTAATGTTTACCCTGACCAAGGACTTTTCTGAGTTTCATGCTCTGCCAGGGAGGAGGGGAAGCTGGGGGAAAGCAGAGACAGGACACCTGACCCAAACCTTAGTTACTGGACTGTTCTTATCTCAACACGTGGGAGTTACATTCTTTTGATTCTTCTCCCCATCCCTCCGGGAGCGGGGGGAGGAAGAAGGTCAGGGGGGAGGAAGAAGGTCAGGGGGGAGGTGTGAGCAAGTGGCTGTGTGGTTCTAAGTTACCATCTGGGCTTGAACCACAACAATTTTAAAGAACTCAAATAAAATAGATTTCAAAAGAAAAGACAGGGACTTGCCTTCAGGGATGCAGAAATCTGTGTTTGTGGATCTCTAGGATTTCACCCAGAATGAAAGTTGCTTTTACTAATATTTTGTGAATGCTAAACAAAAACTCTCTGCACCTTCCCACAAGGCCTGACTTTCTCCTCTGCTTTTCACCATTCTCTGAAGACTAAGGCTCTGGTTACAGTTCTGTCAGAACCTTGGTTAGTTAAGATGCCTCCTTGATTAGCCATTAGGATCAGATAGGGAATGGATTGCATTATATGGCCCCTAACCACTGTCTAAGATCTTGTTTGGTATTTGCACAACCTTGCCTACTGCTTCTTGACTGAAAATGCTTTTTTGTTTGTTTGTTCATTATGCATATTTATACCAGTGCCATTTACACTGCTGTAGAAATGTAGAAGATTAGAGAGGATGAACTGGTGTGCCTGTTCCTCCACCAGTTAAAGAGAGCAAAGTGCTGCTTCAGAGCAGTTCATTAAATTTTGACTAAATGAGAGTATTATTTGCATAGCAATGCTGGAGATGTTGGTGGGGTGAGCAGATGTATAGCTGCTCTAGACAAACATTTTGTGGTTGTGAAGGTATCCAACACATAGTGTTATCTACCTTTTATTTTTCCTTTTTACAGTCCATTTAATTAATGGAAACTGTGCAATAATGTAGAAAACTACATGCAGTTTTCTTCAGTCAGAAGAGAACTAACAAACAAATACAAGGGTCTGTGGTCTGTAAGTACTTACCAAGGAATGACATCTGGTTTAAGACAGCTCCTGAGTCTTGCAGAAAGTATATTGAATAAAAAATAAAAGTTTTAAAGCTGGAAATACCAGTAAGGATTCCCAAGAGTAGATTGCCTGTTTAAAAATAGAAGGCTGGATCTGCCTGTAACATGCATTCTTTGGCCAAGGCACAAGACATTACCACAGCTGAGAAATTACTTGGAGTTTTAGGTGCTACCTTATTTACTATTAATGATATAAAAATTACTCTGTTTAGGTGGTGAAAGTTTCATCCGCCTTAAGCTCTGTTTAGTTTGCTTGGGCTAGGGAAACCTTTTCCAGTTGAACTGTAGCCAATTCATTGATTACATTATAGCCAGGATGATCTTGCTTCTCTTCCGTGAAATGAAACAATTCACTTTAATCTTCCATTTCACTTCCCCCCCCCATGCTAACTCAACAGATTTATCTAGAAATTCTGATGAAAGGAGCACTCCCATCCACAGAAAATGTTAACTTTTTATACTGTTTACAAAACCACAGGGGTTTTGTGCAATAAAATTTGTGCTTTTTTTTTTATTTTTATTTTTTTCTAGAAGTTTGAGATCTGAATTACAATATCATATAATTTTAAATGAGGACCTACTTGAAAGTAGTACGTGTCTCACCACTACATCTGACACCAACACCAATCTGAAAAAACACTTGAATTTATCTGATAGGCACTATCCATTGTGTTTGAAAGGTCACGGTAGTCAGGTGAAGTTCCCCATGACTGCAAAAAGGGAGATATAATCTCCATTTTTAAAAAGGAAAAAGTTGAAGACCCAGTGAACTACAGACCAGTCAGTCTCATCTCTGTGCCTGTCAGGATCTTGAAGCAGATTCTCCTGGAAATCACGATAGGGCACATGAAAAACAAAAAGGTGGTTGGTGACAGCCGGCATGGCTTCATTAAGGGGGAATCCTGCCTGACCAGTTTGGTGGTGTTTTTGGGTCTACAGAACAGATGGACAGGGGCAGAGCAGTTGACATCGTCTACCTGGACTTGTGCAAAGCATTTGACACTGTCCCGCATGACATCCTTGTCTCTGAATTGGAGAGACATCACTTTGATGCATGGACCACTTGGTGGATAAAGAATTGGCTGGATGGCCGCATGCACAGAGTTGCAGTCAATGGCTCAGTGTACAGCTGGAGATGGGCAATGAGTGGTGTCCCTCAAGGATCAGAACTGGGACCGATTCTGTTCAACATCTTTGTTGACAACATGGGATTGAGGTTGACAATGTTGACAATGGGACTGAGGTGCCCTCGGCAAGTTTGCTGAAGACACTAAACTGTGTGGTTCAGTTGATATGCTGGTAGGAAGCGATTAGATCCAGAGGGACCTGGACACCCTTGAGAGGTGGCCAATGCCAACATCATAAAGTTCAACAATGCCAAGTGCAAGGTCCTACACTTGGGCTGGGACAATCCCAGGCACAGCTACAGGTTGGGCAGAGAAGAGATTCAGAGCAGCCCTGCGGGGAAGGACTTGGGGATGTTGGCTGATGAGAAACTGAACATGAGCTCAGAGTGTGCGCTCACAGCCCAGAAACCAATTGTATCCTGGGCTGCATCAAAAGGAATGTGACCAGCAGGTTGAAGATGATCCTGCCCCTCTACTCTGTCCTTGTGAGACCCCACTTGGAGTACTGTGTGCAGTTCTGGTGTCCTCAACATAAGAAGGACATGGAGCTGCTGGAGCAAGTCCAGAGGAGGCCTTGAGGATGATCAGGGGTCTGGAGCACCTTTCGTATGAAGACAGGCTGTGAAAATTGGGACTGTTGAGCCTGGAGAAGAGAAGCTGTGTGGAGACTTTATAGCAGCCTTCCAGTATCTGAAAGAGGCCTACAAGGATGCTTAATCAGGGCCTGTAGTGATAGGACATGGAGCAATGGGTTCAAACTTACACAGGGAAAGTTCAGGTTAAATGTAAGAAAGAAGTTCTTTCCCTGTGAGGGTGCTGAGGCGCTGGCACAGGTTGCCCAGAGAAGCTGTGGCTGCCCCATCCCTGGCACTGTTCAAGGCCAGGTTGGATGGGGCTTGGAGCAACCTCGTCTAGTGGAAGGTGTCCCTGCCTTTGGCAAAGGGTTGGAACTGGATGAGCTTTAATGTCCCTTCCAATCCAAACCAGACCGTGACTGTGTGGTTCTGCGGAGGTCTCGTGTGTGGCACGGAGCTTCTGTATGCTGCTGCCCCTTCCCCACCCCTCCTCGGTCCCGCGAGTGTCTGGGAAGCAGGTTTCCCGAGGCTTGTCTGGCCTCGATATACCCCAAGGCCCGCCGCCGGGGGCCGCGCTGCTGTCGGGGCCAAGACGCACGACCAGCTCCCACTGCCCGCTGTCAGCAGCGTCAGGGCGCTGGGGCTCCGCCCCCTCCGCCCCTGCCGGTCCCAGCGGCTCGTGACGCGACGCGGGCGGGGCAGAGCCCGGCGGCGGACGGTTTGTGGAGCTGAGGTTGCGGCAGCGGCGGAGGGGAGAGGAGAGTAGAGTGGTTGGCACGATGCTGGAGATCCAGCTGGATGATGGCGGCGTCGGGGGATACCCGGGCGACGATTACTGCTCGGGGTCGGTGATGTCGGAGCGCGTCTCAGGCCTCGCCAACAGCATCTACCGCGAGTTTGAGCGGCTGATCCACTGCTATGACGAAGAGGTGGTGAAGGAACTGATGCCGCTGGTGGTGACGGTGCTGGAGAACCTGGATTCGGTGCTCACCGACAACCAGGAGCACGAGGTGGAGCTGGAGCTGCTGCGGGAGGACAACGAGCAGCTCCTGACACAGTACGAGCGGGAGAAGGCGCTGCGCAAGCAGGCCGAGGAGGTGAGCGGCGCCGCCCCGCCACCATCTTGGCCGCCCGCCGGGTGGGGGCTTCGCGGCGCGGTCCTGCTGCGGCCGATAGGTGGGCAGGCCGGGGCGGGGTAGGCGGAGGGGCTGGTTCGGGCTTGTGACGGGGCCGCTCACCATAGGCCTCGGCTTCCTGTCCTCCATCGGCCACCGCGGCGCCCCTCCTTCCCGGCTCTTTCGGTGGGGCGGGCTCGGGGCAGTGGCCGGTGGTACCTTCTAGAAGGGGAGCTTGGAGGCCGGGGTCTGCGAGACGCGTGTGTTCTCCCGGTGGGATTCGCTCTCCTGCCCGGGCCTGATTCCGCTCTCCCCGGCTTCTCCCGGCACCTCGGGCTGGTGCCTCTGCGGCTGAAGCGCCACGGTGAAAATGGGAGAGAAACCCCCCCCCCACTAAAACTCAGTCACAGGCCAGTGGGTTTGACGAATTCACATTGTGATGCCAACAGCACACAGAGGATTTATGCTGATTTGTGGGTTAAAAGCCACTTTTGAAAGTGAATAGTTTTTGTGCAGCCGTACGGCTTTCTTAATGTCAGCAGTAAGCTGGTTGGTTGATTGAAGAAATTACCTTTAGGGTATATCATCTGGTTTTGGAACTTGTGCTTACCAAAACTACACCTCAAGCCTGAAATAATTCCCCAAGTTAGCATCTGCAGTATCCAGTAGTACTTCTGTGTCATGAGGAGAACAAACCTCACTGATAGAAGGGAGCGAAGGTTCTTGGGTTACAAAGATGTAGGCAGAACAGAGAGGGGGGATGACTTGCACTCTATCTTCTGTGTCTGCGCCTGTCCCTGCTGAAGTCATAAGCATCTTTTCAGCCATAAATGAGGACTGTGAGTAGGGATTGCTGCTTAGCTTCTTGAAGCAATAGTCTGTGAGCCGGGACAAAGCAGTAGTGGTGGAAAAAACTCATCACCACTGTGTTGATCTCCTTTCTCAACACGACTGCACATAAAGTGGTGGTTTTTTTCCCCATATTTTAGACTAAGACTAGAATGTTGAAGGTTTAGTAGTCTTGCTAGGGGTCAGGTTCTGATTTAATAAGTGATAATTAATGAAATAGCTTTTGGACGGGAGAACAGTGTAAAGCGCCGAGCAGTGTTTTTACAGATGTGTCTTGTTGCTTAATAATCATGTGCAAGAATCTTGCTGATTTGAGGAGGAGGATAGTTGTGGTCCATTACTAACACTGCAAGCGAGAGCCAGCCAGTTAAAGTTTTTATTTTTTATTGAGTTTTAATTATGTATTGACTAATAAGTAATCTTTTAAGATTCTTTTGAATTCATGTAGGGATTGGAAATGATTCAGAGTACCTGAGACATACTTAAAGTTGCACGAGACAGGATTTTGCAGCTTCTGAGAAATAATTGTTTTGTTGTTTTTTTTTTTTTAAGGAAGTGTACTGTTTATGGGAAAAAGCCCCCCAGACTAATAAAGAGAGTACAGATGGGGAATGGAAGAGTCCAGTTGGAATGATCATGCATCTTTGGACTGGGAGGGATTTTTGTTCTCGACTTAATAGATGTGGGATGTGTTTTTCAAAAGCAAACATAGTGACAGCATTACATTCCCAGCAGGGAAGCACAGGAACCCATGATGATGATGTTCTGTCATCCCTGGGCACAGCTCAATGCAAGTGTGGGAGAAAAGAGTCTGCAAGGAGACTTATTACCGAAAAGGAGTAAACAATATTGCTTTTTATGAGAACAAATGAGTATTCTGTCTCTATATAATCCCTGTTACAAGGTCATAATGTGGAATATGTGGCTGTTACTTCCCTGTGCATATAAGCAAACCTGCATTATTTATTTGCACCTTGCTAGATGCTGCATATTGTACAGTACATTCCATGTTGTGGAGGTGAAAATCCATGTATTACAGAGACTTCTGCTGTCCACCAGATAATAGTAAGCAATCAAAAAACAGAAGGATGTTTTTCTCCCCCAGAATGTGGGTTGCTGTTCTGTAGCAAGGGCCACAGTTGCCAGGGAAGGTCCATCCTGCTTCTTGGGCAGTGATTAGCCTTCTGGGCTGTGCCCCAGGTCCTGGGGTGAGATATTCACTTCTCAGTGAGAGTATTCTTCTCTGGGAACAGGACTGGACCCCAGCCTGGGCTCCCTTCTGTGCATGAGTGCTATTTGCGACATTTAAAGTGACACCAAGGGGTTGGGAGATTATAACCTGGTTATTCTTTTGCAATATCGTGTCAAAAGACCCTGCGTTGTAATTACTTTATATTAGTTTATTAATTTAAAAGTAACTGAAACCACAAGTGGGCATTGTTCTCTGGTGCAAAAATGTGTGTTGTATTGTCTTGTTGCGACTTGCTGCTTCATCTTTATACAGAAATCATGCACAAACAGACTCTGTAGGTATGTCTTGTTAAATTAGGGCTTTTTCTAACAATTCTGATTACACTCTCACTAAACGCCATAAAGGAAAGTTTTCCATCCTAGTACTCTGCTGTCCCTTGCTGTTAAGATGATTCCATGTATTATATTTTAAAACAATCCTTGCTGAAAGCAAATTATTGCTTTATTTTCTAAACACTTGGGCTGCAGAGTCAGTCCATATTTTCTACTTGTTCTAAAATAGGGCAGCAGAAGCACCTAGGCATGTGGATTGAAACAGAAGTTTCTTGAAAGGAGGCAGAGCTGTCAGTCTCTGTGATTACAGGGTTTAGTAGACGATGTTTCAGTTTTCTGTGACCTCTAAGCTATTGAAGATGTGGGATTGCCTCAGATTTTTGGTGGTTTTGTTTTCTTCCATCTGCTTCATGTTATGTATGAACACAAAGTAATTACTGCTTGCATGGTACGGTGTTCTGTGGAATTAACAGCATTGTTCAGTGTGGCAGAGACATCCTGAGCTCGTCTGGTCCAACACCCTCTGCTCAAGCAGGGTCAGCTGGAGCAGGTTGTCCAGGGCTGTGTCTGGTCAGAGCTTGAGCATCTCCACAGATGTGTTCCACAACCTGTTCTGATGTTTGGTGTCCCTCACAGTAAAAAAGTGCCTGCTTGTGTTCAGGTGGAATCTTGTGTGGTATAATTTGTGCCTGTTGCTCCTCATCCAGAGCAGAGCCTGACTCCTCTGTCCTCACACCCTCCAGCAGGTCTCATGACTCCAGGAAGGTCTTCTTGAGTCTCCTCCAGGCTGAGCAGCTCTGGCTTCCTCAGCCCCTCGTCCTAGGAAAGGCGCTCCAGCCCTTTTACCTCCTTTGTGGCCCTGGTGTTCATGGTGCTGTATACTAGCACATGGTATTTATTTATTTTTACTGGCTAAGTATTGTCTCTGGCTTGGTTTCTTCAGGAAATGATGCTTATGTGATTGCTCTGTCAGGCAGTTGCCCCCAGTGTAGGAAGCTGATGACTGCTTTCAGCCATATTTGTGAAAGCGAAAGGGAGCAAGGCCAAGTGAAGGTCCTGCCTGGGGGACAAACAGGCAGAGGTTGTCACAGTGCCGGTCAGCATCAGGCAGCAGCACACTCAGCATGTGGGTGTGAGGCAGGTGGGTCGTACATGCAAACGGTGTCTCTTCTTGGTGTCCACTCAGAAGGCACGTGGGATTGGGACACTGAAAGGTTGGGGGACACCAGCAAAAATCCCCAGGGAAAACAAGCTTTATTAGGTCCACTCTTAATGAGATATTTTGTTTCATGCAAGCTGCTTTCCTAATGTTCTGGAGTCTTCTCTTGAAGAACACCACCACATGCCTTAAATACTGCTTTCAGCAGAGACTGTCAGTCATGCTTGGACACTAGCTCCAGGATGAGCCTGCACATCCGAATGCGTATCAAATACTTCACATACAGGAAGCACAGAAGCACAGGGATGGTTTACATGCGTTAGCATCATGTCTTGGAGGTCAGGAAAGCAAGGCAGATCTCTGCCAGGCATGGAGGCGGCCTTCTGACCTCTCCTTGGATGAAAGCTGTTTCCAGTGAAATTTCAGGCATGGCAATGGAGGTGGCTGTTCTCCATACTTTTAACAAAAAGTATGTTAATGGCACAGTAAGATCTTGGTCAATTGATTTGCCAGCATCAGTTAATGCTCATTAGAATTTTTAAAATGGATGCTCATTTAATATGCAGGTCAGTATAGTGCAGAGGTAAGTACCTGGTGCTGGTTAGGAGGTCTGACCCCCTCCTGAAAGGCTTTTATAGCTTGTGTTCTGTACTAGGACAATCCAGTGCACAGAAGCAGTCTCCACTGGAATGTGGTTAAGGAAACCTCTGTCTCAGTAGATGTGGCTGTTGTTTCTAAAGGACGACTTTTCCTGTGATGGTAGGTGTATTTGCAGGTTGCAGGTGTTGGGAGGTCCAGGGCAGCATGCTTGGGCCTTTGCTTGGCTCTGGGAGGCCAGAGCTGGCCTGCAACCACGTAGCAGAACCTTCCAGGCTGTGGTTTTCAAAGGCTTGTTGTTTTGCTGTTGGACCTGGCTGCCAAGGGGGAGTGCTGCTCTGAGCTGACTGATGATATGAGCTTTGGCAGAGTAGGGACCCCTTGAAGCAGTGTGTGCTATCATGTGTGACATTCCTAGAGGGCTGTTTTGTCTTGTCATCTTCTGGGCTTTGCCATGGGTGTATCTGTGCTCTGGATAATTTCACAGAGTCAGACTGGTTGAGGTTGAAAAAGATCTCTGTAGGTCATGTGGTCCAACCACCCTACTAAGCAAGGTCATCCAGAGCAGGTTGCCCAGGACCATGTCCAAGCAGCATTTGAGTAGCTCCAAGAATGGAGACTCCACCACCTCTGGGCAGCCTGTGTCAGTGCTCAGTCACCCTTACAGTGAAACGACATTTCCTGATGTTAAGAGGAAACTTCCTGTGTTTCCAGTCTGTGCCCATCATCTCTTGTCCTGTCACTGGGCACCACTGGAAAGAGCCTGGCACTGTCTTTGCACCTTCCCTTCAGGTTTTTGTATACATTGATGAGTTCCCCCTGAGCCCTCTCTTCTCCAGGCCCCTTCATCATCCTTGTGGCCCTTCACTGGACTTTCTCCAGTGTGTCACTGTTTCTCTTGTGCTGGAGAGCACCGCACTGGACACGGCACTTCAGGGGTGAATAAATTCCTTTCCCTCATTCATTCACCAGCATTGAATAAAGGGGAAGGATCACCTCCTCTACCTGCAAGGCAGTAGCTGAGGACGCCATTCATCTACCTTGTTGCAAGGCACATTGCTGGTGTATGTTCAGCTTGATGTTCACCTGCACACCAGTTTTTTTCCAAGCTGCTTTCCAAGTGGCTCCAGCCTGGGGGGTGTGCCTGGGCCTGTGCTTCCAGGTGCAGGACCCCTAAAGGATGTGAACTATGAAAACCCTTTGCTGATATTGCCACTGTGGGGCTTGTGTGCCGGTGTCATCCTTTCCCACTTCCAAAAAAAGCTTCTCTGAAGCTCCCAACATAAGAGGGATGTGGAGCTGTTGGAGTGAGTCCAGAGGAGGCCACAAACATGCTGCAAGGGCTAGAGCAGCTCTACTCTGGAGCCAGGCTTAGAGAGCTGGGCTTGTTCAGCCTGGAGAAGAGAAGGCTCCAAGGAGACCTTAGAGCAGCTTCCAGTGCCTAAAGGGGCTACAAGAAACCTAGAGAAGGGCTTTGGAAAAGGGTCTGTAGGGACGGGACAAGAGGGAATGGCTTTAACCTGCCAGAGGGGAGACTGAGATCTTAGGCAAAAGTTCTTCCCTCTGAGGGTGCTGAAGTGCTGGCACAGGTTGCCCAGGGAAGCTGTGGCTGCCCCATCCCTGGCAGTGTTCAAGGCGAGATTGGACGAGACCTGGAGCAACCTGGTCTAGTGGATGGTGCCCCTGCCTGTGGCAGGGTTTTGGAACTGGATGAGCTTTAAGGTCCCTTCCAGCCCAAACCAGTCTGTGATTCCCAGCCCAGTGCCTTGTCTTTTGCAGGGGAGATAGATTTTATGGAGGCTCAGCTGCAGGCACCTACCAGTGCTGTGCGAGGTCTCCAGTTTCACTAGTTGTCCTCTCTCTGGAGGTCCCGTTGCAGCAGAACACTTGCCACATGTTCAGCTTCAGGGGCATCACAGGCTCTGTTGACTGATCATGGCCATTGTGTTGAGGTTGTCCATCTGGTGATGGCTGTCAGCTTCCTTCCTTAGTGGTTGTGGCTTCAGCGGTACCCCTGTTCTGAGGCCCTGCCATGGGCATGCAGGCGGCAGACCTTGCCCTTCCCACCAGCCTGCTGCTTGTCCTGCTGGATTCTCTATGGCTGCTCTGTAGCTCACTTGCAACCATGGTCTTTCGCAAATCTTCTACTCACTCTGTTACAATATTTTAAATCTGTAACATAATGGTTTAAGCACCTCTCAGGATAGTTACGTGTGTTAACGCAGTTTTTCATCACAGCCACCTTTTGTAGCAGCATTAAATGCAATTGCATCATTTTCAAAGTTCCTGCTATTTGAAACACTGCCTGTTTCACCAGCTCTGAGTCAGTCTCACATTACCCTTCCTTCACCTGGGTGGCTTTTGTAGTGTGCAGCCTGAGTTATATTGAAATTGCCACATAATTTGCACCATAATTCCAGATACAAAAATACATACAATGCATTTTGGTTCTCACGAAGGAAGAAAAGTTTACATTACTAGCTTGCATAATTTTTATCTTCCCCCTCCCTCCTCCAATGTCATACAGTAAAAAATTTCAAAAAAATAAAAAGCAGGGAGGCAAGAGTTTAGACAGTGATTATTAGGTGCTCTCTACTTGCTACATTTGTGGTATGATGATCCCTATAATTTGGGAGAAAATTAGTATCTACACTCTTGAAATCATAGAATCATAGAACGGCTTGGGTTGGAAAGGACCTTAAGATCATCTAATTCCAACCCCCTGCCATGGGCAGTTATGCGATAAATTATCTTCAACCAGTATTTGCCATATAATTTTACTGACAATCCATCTGTCCCAGTGTCCAGCTTTCATAGTACAGCCTGTTTTGGAAGCAGGAGTCAGCATGTCCGGTCCCTTGGCATTGCAGGCGTTGTATAATCAGTTTCATAAATATACCAAGCTTTGTCTTAAGACCATTAGTTAAATCTCCTGTCTCTACTCTTACCTTCTTCTAAATTGCAGTGGAGTTGTTTTGGTTTTTATTCATGGCCTGATTTTACTGGTTTGTTCCTGTGCTAGCATTGTCATTTGCTGTCAGTAAGTTTTCACTCTATCAGATATTTACGATTTTGCTGTGTTAATGGAAGCTGGTCCTGTCTTCTCATCTCTGTTTGCCGGGCGCTGGAGCCAAGCCAGAGGTGGTGAGTGATCTGTCCTGTGCTGTGTATCCTGCCTGCATGGAGGTGCCTGTGTGTTGCTGGGCCAGGCTGCTCTTGTTTTATAGATTCCCTCATCCCCTTCTTCCTTGAGTAGCAGCCCAATCTGATGCTTGGGTTGATCCTCCTTGAGAGGCAGGAGGAATAGTGGGTGGTGTTCCAGGTACATCTTACCAGTGCTTCATACAGTGCTGTGAATACTGTCCTTAGAGTGTCCTAGTGTCACATTGCCTTTTGCAAAGTCCTGGTAGTAAGATGTATCTGACCTTTGTTGGCACAGTCCAGTGCAGTCTGTGTGACATGGAGTGGCAGGAGGCAGCAGCGTGTCCAGTACTTGATCCCTATGAACTACATAATTTTTGCGCCAGTTTTGCAGTAAGTACAAGTGCAAGTAAGTGCAATTTTGAACAATCGTGACATTTGAGATGGTTAATTAAGTATCTGAGAGTTCTAAAAAGTGTGGTGTTGCCATGTGGTTTAAATTGTTAATTGCCTCATTTCAAAGTTGCAGCTGAACTTGTTTCAGGTTGTGTACTTTTTGCTGTTTATGTGCTTGTGGATATGTTACAGTTGGGTCTTTTGAACTCTGCCTTATAAAACTAGTACTGGAGATGGCATCTTCTTATTTGGGTAGCTAAGTCCTTCTGAGATGGAGAAGGTATTTTTTGGTTATTAGAGATTATTATAGAGATTATATTATTCTGTTATAGAGATTCTATTATTAGAATTTACACATATTGGTTGCATATTTTCTTCTGGCACAGTTGCTGTTCAAGGTCTCTTCTATAAGGATTACAGATATATATTGTGGTTTCACTAGATGTCAGTACTGCTGGGGAGATCTAGTCTTCAGGAGGATCCTTGGGGACCCAGGGTTCAACCTTCAGGTCCCGTGTTTGAGACTGAACTGTGTCAGTTGGAGAAGGGTCTTATGAAGGTAAGGGCGTTCCAGAAGAGGAGGTGAGCATTGCTTGGAGCACCTTCTCACACTCATGGGTCTGTCACCTCGGGCATTGAAGAGTGAGGTCAGTGATTATCAGATGAAATGCAAGGAGTCCCTTTTTACATGTTAGAGTAACTGTGCTCTCAAGGAGCAAAAATGTTTCTGAAATTGATGTGTGTTAGATACAATACATTAGAAATTCAGGTATGTTTATGGCATTGTGTGAGAGCTGATAGCTCTGTTTTTCTATTTGTGTGTGGATACATTTCAGCTCTTGAGACCAGCAAGAGAGAACCACTGTAAATGTTTGCAAACCCTTTGTTCTCACAAGGAAATGCTACATATGTCTGTACTGCCTCTCTTCCTGATAGAAGCCAGGAATGTTTTAATGACATTAATTATATTAAAATGTGTGGTCATGCCTTGACCACTGTAATTCTGAGAAGTGGCTTATTTTAAGGATCCTTTTTCTGATTGGAGAAGTGAAAAGATGAAGCTCTGGCATTGTTGGTGTCTGACTATTGCCATTGCCTGTACAGGAGTTACAGTAAGAAAGTGTGACTTGCTGTTTCAAGTGTCAAATACTTTATGTAGACATCTGCTTTGTAAAGAAGTAAACTCTCTTCCTAAAGTTGCTGTTGAGTGAAATGGCTCCTGTTATGAGAGCAAAAAGAGGTCTTCACCTTGAGTAGCGCCTAAACTTCATCAGTAGTGTCCGAAACTCACCAGGTAACAAGAGTGGAGACTTGGTGTTGAACAGGTCAGATTTAAGTAGCCAGGAGTTGGCCTCTTTCTTCGTTGTGGCTTTCTAAGACAAAATACTGTCAGCACAACTCCCTGAGTTATGAACCTCATATGGTGCTGCTGAGAAGCTGTGAGGTGGATGGCACAACCTGTGTTGCTTCCCTGCAGGTGAGGGGATCTCCCTAGGGCCATCTTGTGTGGTATGAGCCCTCCCCACTTTAGCAGACCTCTGTGTCCCCAGCAGATGTCTGCCAGGATTGTGCTCCTGCTTCTTCATGAGAAGCAACCTTTATTAGAAGAGGATCTGTAAAGCTCATCCATTTCCACCCGCCTGCTATGGGCAGGAGCACTTCCCACTAGACCAGGTTGCTCCAAGCCCTGTCCAACATGGCCTCGCACACACAGCACTGCAGTCTCCTGCCAGCAAAAGGCTGAGGGGATGGGTCTAGTGCTGAACCTCCTGTGCTCCCTTTGGTGTGCAGTAACATTGCAGATGCTACCAGCCACCATGAATTAAGACCATGTAATGAGATTTCTACATCTGTGTGCATCTCTGGCTCTCTGCTTGATTCATCAGTGACACGATGTGATGATTTCTGATTATATGCTACTATTTTTAGCCTCTTTCTTCCTTTGTGAAAGGCAGTAAAGCAGGAAGCCAGGCACCTTCGGATGATTTTGTGCTGGCTATTTTCCGTGTAAAGACTAGTGTGTGAGCCGTCATTGTTCGTCATAATCCTGGGTTATTGCAGGCCAATTACCCTGTTTGAAGTCTGGGGATAGAACCTAGCAGTAAACAATCCATGTGACTGATTTTTATATATAACAATTTTATACTCCAGTAGTCTTAGATCACTGAAGTGATCAGCTGTTTTACTGAAGTGATGAACTGTTTAACTGCCCATATTCAGAAATTAATCTTTGAAAGCAAGTCTAGAGGCTTTGGAAAAAAATGTGAAAATGATAAAAAATATTGAAAATATTAACTGGAATTAATAGAGTTAATTCCATTAACTGGAGGCAGCCTTGCTATTGGGAGTGTGGGCTAGTTGTTGCTCTTGTACGCCCATCTACTTTGTCATGATAGGATGCAAAATACTTTTTCTTAACCCTCAGTGGAATTATTTCTTTTTATTTCTCTTTTCTAAATGTCTTTATTAGAGCTTCATAAATATGGAGCAGGAAGCAGTGAGGCCACTGAGATGTTGGTCTGAACGGAGCTCTGTGCAGTGAAAACAGTACCTGGCTCTGGAACTGAGAAACACCTTAAAATCAGGGGCAGCTCCTGGCAACGAGTTGAGCCCATGATTTTTCACCAGCCCCATATGAAAGAATGCAGTCAGCAGATGTGCATTTCAGGTTTTAAACTTCGTACCCTGGGCACTTTAATTAATGGCAGATTTTGTTGTAAATAGTGTCTCTCAGTTAAGATGTCTTTAAAATGACCATAAGGCTATGCTGTTTGGGTTTGTTTTGTTGGTGTTTTTTTTGGCCCACTCTTATGCTGTTAAATATTTAAGTTTATAATCAAGCAAGAATAATACCTTCAGTATCTGCTTTCCCTAAGTCATAGGAATTTGTAGTATTTTTTGCCACCAGAAGTATTATGTTTGATTCATGTGAATATTCTTTTTCCCTATGATGACTGGCTGACTTTAATCAGCACCCACAGAGACATGGACGTTCCTTTTTGTGCCCAGCATTTGTGCAGCATTTTGATAGGATTGGCTGGGCACAAACTGAAATGAAAGACACAAGGAACAAGAGTAAACCAGAGGGATTCTTTTTCTATTGTTGTAACTGGTTTTGGTGCTTTTTGTAAGTATTGCAGGCATAAAATGTTCCGATGGAAAGGTGACTTTCAAGTTAGTGTCCTCTCTGCTTGTTTGTTTTTAGGATACTTAAAGGCTGGAGTGAGATCTTGGTGCTCTTCAAATGGCTGAGAATATTCCCACAGCTTCAGCAGGGCTATGTTTGTACCCCCCTTCTCTGAAAGAAATAGAAAATGTGAAATGCCTGCGGATGTTTTGTTTACTGAGCTGCATTCACTTAATAATAGGTGCTCGATTTGAAAGTGTAACTGCCTTTGTGAGTTTGGTTAATGAAAAAAAAAAGCTTCCAACAACCCAAAAAACAAAACCACTTTATTCAGTTTGCGTTTCTCTTTCTTCTGCCCTGGTATGAGTTTCTAGCAGGTTTGGTGCAGAAGGCACTCTGTGGAAGGGGATTTGCTGTGTGATGGATCAGGTTAGGGCAGGAGAGGGACCGTAGCCGGCCCAGGGGTGCTGCTCAGCTGGGCCATTCATAGCCATTTAGCATGGTCCATGAACTGTAGATTGAGGACCAGAGCAGAGTATCATGCTGAACATGAGGTGCTGCTTCTGCTGTCTCACTTTCTGGAGGTTCTTGTTCACAAGAGTACTATAAATATCCCTGAAGTGCTTGTTCTCTGACTTCTTGCATTGCTTACTTGTGCTTGTGGATGTGCTCATATTCCTGGGCAAGGTCATTTCAATCTCTGCTGCATTTAGTGGCTGGTTAAGGCTCTTCCGTGGGTGCTGTATGAAATGCTTACTGGAAAAAAATAAAGCCTGCCTGCCGACCAAATGAGAACTCACTTGTGCCAGGCAGGATGAGTGGCAGTGACAGTGTGGGCTAAGCCATGTACTCAGGCGGAGCATGCTTTCCCTGGGGATGGCCCTGGCAGTGAAACCTTTCTTCCTCATCCCACTGATGCAGCTGTTCTCTCCTCTCTGGATCTGTGACCTTTTTTTGCTCTCAGCCCTTCAGACCTTGTATTGCACAGGAAGAACCTTGGGTGAGATGGCTTCTGGTGCAGGAGCAGCTAAAAGGTGCTTCAGAGACAGGGAGAGTGAAGAGCCCTTTGGCCCAGGCACACAAATGTAGCCATTCAGTCTCTTCACCAGCAGGACAGGATATACTGTAATAGCTTTATCTGAAATGCTGTCTGAGAATAGTGTAATATGAATTTTTAATATTGCTGTCTTCATGTCTCTTTCTTTTCCAAATGATTTATTTCTAGTTTTCTGTTCTTTTATTACTCTTAGGTTGCAAATTAGATGGGACTGAAGAAGACTGAGCCTTATTTGTAGAAGACTTAATCTTTCAATCAGTTTCCTCTGAATTAAGCCAGAAGAGCCGTAGCAAATCTAGGAATCATGTTAAACATAATGTACATAGTGGGATTAAAATTGAGCCTGTGCCTTCTTTTGCTTTGTAATTTACTGTTGAGAAATCTGTGAATGTTTTCCTTAGCGTCTATTTGCTTTTATTGCTAAAACCCTTACTCCTGCCTTGTCTGGGGGGGGGTGTGTGCATTCTATGATTCTATGCTCTTGGGTGGAGAACGAGGACCAGGAGGGCATCTCAAGGCAAGAGGGTAGTGAGAGCTGAGGCAGGGTGATATGGTGGGGATACAGCCCATGGCTGTAATTAAAAGGGTTTGTAAAGAGAGCTTTAGCGGAGTGGTTCCAGCCAAACCCTGCAAGGAGATGGAGATTATACCAGGAAAAAATTTCTTTTGGTGCTCGAAATGGAGCAAGTTTAACTGCTGCTTCTCTCTGTCTCATATTCAGTGCACCTGTGTCAGGATTTTACTTTTCCTTTTTACTATTTCTGAAATGATACTGTTATCCTGGAAAATGTTTCTGGAACAAACCTGAAAATTTACAAAGCAGATTGATTGGTAAATCTCTCAAAATCCATAAAAGAGATTGCTGGATATTTGCAAGTGATTAAAGGGTTTCAATGCTGAATTAACATCTCAGAGAAAAATATAAAACCTTGGACAGTCTCAAAATATAATTGAAAGTTAAATGTGTAGCCTCTGAGGTGACTCCGCAGTAGTGGAAGAAAGGTATTGGCGCTTCTGTTACCTGTAGAAAATACTGCTGGAAAAGAGCCATAAGGGGGGAAGAAACCCTCTTATTGCAATAAATTTGTGCAGGAAGGAAGAGAAAGTTAAAAGCCCAGTTAAAGATTAAAGGCACTGCAGAACACTGAGTGCGGGAAAATGAGATGTGGCTAAAAAGCATTTGATTGTTTCTATAAATATAGGGATGTAGGAATGAAAACTGACTCATGATTCACCTGAACTTACTGAACAGTTTTAAGAGTCTGCAGGAATAATAAATGATAGAGCCTTTCGGTTTTCTGCAGAGAGGAGATCCAGCTTGAGAACACAATGATGGCTCCAGTGTCAGTGCTAATTGTTCCAGTAGAAGCAATAGGAGACCTGCACAGGGCGTGTCCTGAGAACGCAGTCACATACTGTACTTATTGTTTCATGTGGGGAATTTAACAACATCATCTTACTATGCATTCATTAAATGCATTCATTTGCTTGTCAATCTTACAAAAAAAGTTATTTTCATCAGAGTCTGTCTCTTTCAGTGTATAGAGAGGCTTTACTGTGTGAATTGAAACTGCCATCGCCACTTGAGCAGCATTATTTGTGGAGAGCAGCGCTTTCCCCTGTGCAGAGTGCAGAGGAGGGTGAGAGAAGGCTTTTCTTGCCCAGTATTCATACCTTCAGCAAGAAGAGATCTCAGCCAGCCAATGTGCCTGTGGTTGTGTATCTGTTAGAGCTCAACCTAAGGAGCATTTTGCATACAGATGGAGAGGAAGACAAGCCAGGGCAGGAGTAAAGTGCCCCATGAGTTCCCCAGAGCCCTGAGTTACCTCCTGCCATCTTTGGTTCTGTAAACATCTCTAAGGGAGATTAAAGCCATCACGGCTTTATTTTCTCCTCTGCAGCTCTAAGCCAGGGTTGTTCCCAGCCTCTGTCGCACTCTTGCTGCTCAGCTGACAGATTTGTGTTTAATTACTGGACTGGCTGGTTGAGGCTGCTTTGTACTTTTAGCTGTTGTGGATATAGCAGTTAAGGAATAATGTAAGGAGACTTGGATTTTGGGGTTTGTAAGGCCAGGATAAGACTTGTTCTGAAGCTGTTTATTTCATTAAATCAATTGTGACTGCAGCTTTTGTCAAGAGTTATGTATAGTATCAGTTCATTACAGTAGAGCTAAACTGAATGTTTCAAATGTTGTCCTTTGCTAGTGGATGCTAGTGCCCCGTGTAGAGGATGACTAAAGCTCTCAGGTCAAAAGTGACATCTTACAGAAATAATAACCTGTATTTTTCTGTTGTTTTCATTGTGAAGTATCTGTAAAAATCTTCCCTTCCACCCAGTGTTCTGTGCAGGAGTTCACACTGCTCTGTGCACAGCTACCACTTTGTTGTAGCCTAATGAGAGTTAGCAGCAGTGGTCCTTCCTCCTCTCCATTGCCAAGAGCAGCTAGCAAAAATTCTTCTTGCTAGGTATAAATCTCTTAAATTCTGCTGTGAGAACCTCCTCCGCCTACTTCTCTCCCTCACTTGGCTCCCGTGTGCCAAAGAGCTGTTCTGGAGTTTTCTGTCACCATCTCTGGGTGCAGAAGTTTATCTCAGCTGCCTGGAGTTGTGACTAAGTTTTTCCAAAAGACTTGCACGTTTCTGCCAAACTTACCCTCCATGTGAATTATAGGTGAAGCTTTTCACAACGGTCTGTAGGGGCTGGACAAGGGGGAATGGCTTTAACCTGACAGAGGGGAGATTGAGATGAGATCTTAGGCAAAAGTTCTTCCCTGTGAGGGTGGTGCTGGCACAGGGTGCCCAGAGAAGCTGTGTCTGCCCCGTCCCTGACAGTGTTCAAGGCCAGGTTGGACAGGGCCTGGAGCAACCTGGTCTAGTGGAAGTCGTCCTCTCATGAGGAAGAGCAGTGTGGCAGAAGATAGCAGAATTGTGCTGGTTTGCAGACTCATGTTGGACAATAGTTTATGTATTAATTATACATTAAAGGTAGCTAATACTTTCTCATATCAAATAGTATCATCAGCTTGATTAGATGCTGTTATACTAACTAGCACATAAAAATTCTTATTTCATATTTTATAATTTTCTTTATTATTTTTTTTTTCAAGGAGAGTAAAACTCATAAAGGACAAACACATTTTACATTTATTCCTCATCTGTGCCTTCTCTACTTCTTCCCTATTCAGAAGTTTATAGAGTTTGAAGATGCACTGGAGCAGGAGAAGAAAGAACTACAAATCCAAGTGGAACACCTTGAATTTCAGACTCGACAGCTGGAGCTGAAGGCCAAAAACTATGCAGATCAGAGTAAGCAAAGTTGTACACCAGATGTAATTATATACTTTGCCTTCCACACATATGTACTGCTGCTCTGAAAATATTTTTCGTACTTTTTGTATATAATGTAATTTATGCAAAACCTGAAATGTCTGGTTATCTCTTGCTTTGGTATAAAATTCAGAGCCTTCTGAAGGAAGTGCATGATCAGTCTCTGCAGATACAAGATTTGGGCCATTGATAAAGCTCAGGAACCTAGTTTCCATTTTGTCCTTCTCCATGAATAGAACCTCCCATTTATTTTTTCTCATGTGAATTATCACCTTCATTTGTTTGTTTGTTTATTTATTACAAATACTGCCTTGACATGTGCAGCCATGTTTTGTTGGCTGGCATTCCCCTCAGAATTTGTTGATGTTTTGTCCAGTACTCCTGCTCCTTACATATCCAGAGGGTAATGCTGGTGGCTCCTCAAATAGCCCATCCCAGAGGGTAATTTAAATCGTTGTCAAACTGGGACACTTAGAAGGCATCAGGCTACTGCTGAAGAACTCTGTTTCTATGGTCTTATTGCACTGTTTGGACTCCTTATTTTGGGAGATACCCTTGGATTGAGTTTGTAATTAAGACCAGATCCCACAATGTGCATTACTCTATTTCTGTTTGTTTTGTTCAGTAGGTATGAATTAATTTCTAACAAAATAGGCTTTGAGACTTCAAGTTTCTGTTGAGAGTCTGGTGTGTGCTAGCTGATGGTTGGAATCTTTTCTTGGTAGTTTCACGACTGGAGGAACGTGAATCAGAAATGAAGAAAGAGTATAATGCTCTACATCAGCGTCACACAGAGGTAGGATGTCATCTCATGATTCTAAATAAATAAACTTCTAGCCTACATATAAAGTCATGTCAAAGAGTTCAACTTTTCCCCTACTAGTGATGACTACAGCTTCTGAACTTTGGGAGCATCAGAAATATCTGAATGGAGGGTGTTAAGAGGTTGGAGCCAGGTTTTTTTTCAGTGGTACCCAGTGACAAGACCGGAGGCAACTGGCACAAACTTGAACACAGAACACTCCCTCTGAACATGAATGAAAACTCTTTACTGTGAAGATGATGAGCTCTGGCACGTGTTTTCCAGAAGTGTGGTAGAGTCTCCATCCTTGGGGATACTCAAAAGCCAGCTGAACATGGTCCTAAGCAACCTGCTCTAGGTGGCCTTGTTTAAGCAGGAACATTTGATCTGATGGACCCCAGGAGGTTCTTTCCATCCTCAGCTGTTCTGTGATTCTGTGAACAGTGGCCCCACTATCTCACCTCCCACTGCTGGTGAGACTCCAGGAGATGTCGTATATCATTTTTGGATGTGCTGTTTCATGGCTCTTCTGAGATTAAGATTAAGTAATTTCCAACACTATTTGTTGTGAGATTTTCTACCAGATTAGTCCATTCACTTGCATCATCAGCTTAGAGGACAAGAGCAAAGGCAAGGAGATGTGGAAAAAAAAAAAAAGGGGGGAATTGGAAATGGACTCTGAAGGGGATTAAACAAAAGCAGAAAACGAGTCTTTTGTCCTCTGTTTGGCTCATGATTTTTTCCCTCTTCACAGATGATCCAGACCTACGTGGAACACATTGAGCGATCCAAGATGCAGCAAGTTGGGGGAAATAATCAAACTGAGGGCAGTCTACCTGGGAGAAGGTAGGGCCATAACCTCTCCATGTAATGTATGCTGCCTGGGAACTCACAGACTGAGTGTGCGTACCTGAGAGAGAGAAACCAAACCCAGGATCTTTCCTTGTGGGTGTGGATTAAAAGTTGGAGCTTTTCTTGCAATGTTTTGGGTGAGTTGTGGGGATATTTTCTGAGGCTTGACGACAAGGAGCTTTATGTGTTATGGTACAAAGCTTCAACTTTGTCATGCTTTTTTTGATGGGGGGGGCCTCTGGAAAAACACGTTTATATTCTCAGGTAACATGTAAAAAGGTTTATCTATAAAATGGGTAAAGGTATTTTATAAAGTATTTGTGTGTGTGTGTGTGTCTTTTTGTGTGGCTGTATGTGATAGCCAGAAAAAACATAGCGATTAAATTTGTTACTTTTGTGGATTTCCCTCCCACACCATCCTTTCTTTACAGAAAAGGAAGATTTCTGTCAGTCAGTCAGTCAACAGGCTTACTTATGCCCAAGAAATCGGTGTCTTCTCCCCCATCTTTAGAGCACCAAACCAGTAAAAATCAGCCTTTGCTTAAAGAAGGCAGTGGTAGAAAACAAGTTCAGTATATAGAACTAGTCTGTTGTGGTCTTACAACAAATTTAAAGCACAGAAGTTAAGTTCATTGATTCAGTCCAGAGACATCTAGTTTTAAGTGGTGTGTGAAGAAATCAAATGCTTTCTCTCTCATGATACTGTATACCAGTAACATTGCTCGCAGGGTGGCAAGTAGAAGTGATGTTCCATAAATACTGGTTAGAGAATAGATCATATAACACATAATTTACTTCAATTAAGTATAATCTCTTAAGTCACTCAGCCATTAAAAACGTGTTTTCTCTGGCATTTTTTATGCATGGCACATTGCTGTTTGTGTTAATCAATGTGTGCTGATGCAGTGATTAACACTGTAATGACACTGTTTAACCCAGGAAGTTTTAAACTAAAGCAGTGTTTTCCAGGTGAGCAGTGTTGACAAAGTAATAGGCTGCAGGAGATTAAATCTTTTTGTTATCCTTGCCTGTCTTTTTTTAACTTTTTAAATTCCTCTGGCCTTGAGGAATGTTAAGAGATTTTATACACATGCTGACCACAAGCCGTGGCAGCTGCTGGTCTGAAAAACAGAGACAGTACAAGTTGCATGGGAATACTTGGACAAGGGTGCCCGCTGCATGTGTCCTCCCTTGTCTCTTACAAAATATGACTGACTGATCTTGGTTATTATCTATGAACTTCAGCTGTTTAATGTCACTGGACTTCACCTGTAAAAAAAATCTTTGGGAAGCATTAGGCTATGAAAGGGATTGGGATAGTGTGTCAGACTACACACAAAGGGCAGCATGGGCAGAAACACAGACATGAAAATACTGGGAAAACAGATTAATGGAAGGCCATGAAGCTTTGTGAAATATCATGTGGTAGGCTGATGAAATGCGAAAGAGCAGCATTGAGCAAAATTATTTGAAATTAAGACTGAAGGAAAATATAAATAATAAAGGAAGAATTAGGATAATTTAGAAACTTGTATTTAGGTTTGTAATACTTAAATAGCAGAATGTCAGTTGGTTTGGGGTTAATGCAATAGAATGGAAATGTCAGGTCTTGGCACAGGACACATGAATGCCCTCTGTTGTGGTTCTCTGTTGCTGAGTCGGACTGCTCTGGAAAAGACAGGCTTTGAACTGCAAAGTTAGACATGTATTGTAAGAAAGAAAAAAGGAGAGAAAAGGAGACCCAATCCCACCTTGTCAAGCAGTAAAAGACAGGAATCTTCAGAAACTTAGTGACTCCGGCCAGATTCCCTGCAGCCTTAGAGCCAGGCAATATCCTGAGCTGGAAGGGACACACATATGGATCATGGAGTCCAGCTCCTGACCCCACACATGACAACCATATATCTTGGAGCCTTGTCCAAACACTTGTGGAACACTGACAGGCTTGGAGGCATGACTACTTTCTTGTTCCAATGCTTGGCTGCCCTCTTTGTAATGAATTTTTTCTAATACTGTCTATTGGCTATTTCATTACCTCCCATAATAGTTAAAGATACTTCTGTAGGTTAGGAGGATCACTTGAAGTTGGAAGATACTGGTATCTCGAAGAAAGATCCTTTATTTATTCTGAATCAGTTGATAACAGATGGATAGGGGCTAAGCGGTTGACATCATGTACCTGGACTTGTGCAAAGCGTTTGACACTGTCCCACACAACATCCTTGTCTCTAAAACGGGAGAGACATTGATTTGATGCATGGACCACTTGGTGGATAAAGAATTGGCTGGATGGCTGCATGCAGAGAGTTATGGTCAACGGCTCAGTGTCCAGCTGAAGACGGGCAGTGAGTGGTGTCCTTCAGGGATTGGTGTTGAGACTGACGCTGTTCAACGTCATTGTTGGCAACATGGACAGTGGGATTGAGGCACCCTCAGCAAGTTTGCTGATGACACCAAGATGTGTGGTTGATAGGCTGGAGGGAAGGGATGGGATCCAGAGGGACCAGGACATGCTTGAGAAGTGGGCCAATGCCAGCCTCATGAAGTTCAACAATGCCAAGTGCAAGGTCCTACACTTGGGTTGGGACAATCCCAGGCACACTTACAGGTTTGGCAGAGAAGAGATTCAGAGCAGCCCTGCGGAGAAGGACTTGGGGATGTTGGTTGATGAGAAACTGAATGTGAGCCGGCTTCAGTGTGTGCTTGCAGCCCAGAAACCACCCATGTGCCGGGCTGCGTCTGAAGGAGTGTGACCAGCAGGTCGAAGGAGGTGATCCTGCCCCTCTACTCTGTTCTTGTGAGACCCCACTTGGAGTACTGTGTGCAGTTCTGGTGTCCTCAACATAAGAAGGACATGGAGCTGTTGGAGCAAGTCCAGAGGAGGCCTCGAGGATGATCAGGGGTCTGGAGCACCTTTCGTATGAAGACAGGCTGTGAAAACTGGGACTGTTGAGCCTGGAGAAGAGAAGTTGTGTGGAGACTTTATAGCAGCCTTCCAGTATCTGAAGGGGGCCTACAAGCATGCTGGAGAGGGATTGTCTTCATCAGGGACCGTAGCAATAGGACAAAGGGCAATGGGTTCAAACTAAAGCGGGAAGTTCAGGTTAGATACAAGGAAGAAGCTCTCTACTCTGAGGGTGGTGAGGTGCTAGCACAGGCTGCCCAAAGAAGTGGTAAATATCCCTGGCAGTGTTCAAGGCCAGATTGGACAGAGCCTTGGGTGACATGGTCTAGTGTGAGGTGACCCTGCCCATGGCAGGGGGGTTGGAACTAGATGGTCTTAAAATCCTTTCCAACCCTAACCATTCTGTGATTCTACGATTCTATGATAAGATTGATATACTGTCATTCATAAGGCTACCAAAGCCTTACATAGAGGAGGGAAAAATACATTTATATGTGAATCAAGAGGGCCTATTTACCCTTGTTCTTCTGCCAGTCAAGTAGTCTTTTCAGAAAAGAATGCCTTACAGTGCTTCTAGAGAGGATTAACTAATGGCTGCTGCAATTGTTAGTGGGCTGTATAGTGAGTTATTTCTATGCTGTATTTTCTGTGAAACAGTAAATTAGTCTCACAGCAGAGAGTGGCTTAGGAGAATGAAAATAATTACAGAACACAGTATTTGGGGTCTGGCTAAAATTTCAGTATCTTGAAATCTGTTGGGGGAAAAAAAGAAATCAAAATACAGATGGCAGCCTGTTTAGGCGAAAGACAGGCATGATGGGTATAGAAAAGAGAAGATATGGTGTAAAAGGAACCAGTAGTTTGCAGGTGTTCTTCTGTTCATAAAATCTCCCTTACTGAACTATATTGATTCCTTCTCCACCCTCACTCCCAGTCCGGAAGTCTACAGTGAGCTCCCACAACGTGGTCTGATCCTAGCGTGGCAGCTGAAATGGGATAAGTGTATTAGGCTGGTTTCCCTTCCCACTTACATTTCTGTAAATAAGAATCTATCTGTGGAAGTACTTATACCATAAAATGTAAAAGTACCATAGGCAAAAACATGCTTCTGTCTTTTACAGGGTGGTTTATATATGCACCTGCCAAATTTTGGTGGACTGCATGGTAGGAGTTAATTTTAATGAGCTTTTTCTTCCCTGTCTTTCAAAGAAGCTAACATTAATTGTGAGTTTATGTTATCATTCCTTGAAGGAGTTGCATGGATAAGGTGTTTCTGGTTATATCTACAGGACTGCCATTCTCTGGGACAAAGGGCAGAATTTTCATCAAGAATTACTTCTTTGTATTAGAGAAATTAGTCTTTTACCCTTGTAAGTGTGTCATGTTGCTAGTCTTGAGAGAAGAAAAGTGAAACACTGTGGATCTGTGAAAGCCACCGATGGGGCAGTGACCTGAGTTTGTAGGAGCCACCAATGGGAAATGAAACTTTTTCCTTCATTTCAACCTTTGCACTGTTGGTGTGTGTGTGTGTAGCTCTGTGTCTGTATATGCTTGTGCACAAGCACTTGGGACAGATGTGTGTTGTATCACTGCGCAGCTGGGTGGGGGTGAGCACCAGCTTTTGTGTGTCCTGGTGCACTGGTGTGCACTGGGGGGACATGGACATAATTTCTCATAGCCTGTCACATGAATTGGAGTGTATTTATATATTTTCATCAGTGGATGTGCTAGGGTTTGTTAGACTGCATAGGGGTGTGTAAGACTGTAGTGTGCATATGACTGTAATATGCTGCATTTGACACCATGTATGTTTGCTTGTCCCTTGTGAGAAGTTTGCGCAAGAACTGTTGGGGGGCTGTATCAACAGCCATCCAGGAGGGGTAATGAGCACAGTGCGCATTTGCGTGTGGGGTGGATGACAGTGCATGCATGCTCCTTACCTTTGGTAGGACTGCATGTTTGCATGACCTCTGCTCTCTAATGGTTGTTCTTTTTTGTCTCGCTTTTTGTGCAATTGCTGCTCTGTTTTGGCTGTTATGTTTGTCACGGCAGTCATCGCCAGTCATGGAGGAAAAGGTAAATTCTGTTGCTGCATCTTCACTTTGTTAATCCTGGTTTGGGAGGTTGCTGTTGGCTGGCAGCAAGTGATGCTGGGAATTTGCCCTCTGTCTGCTGGCACCGGGGTTAGACTGGCTCAGTGGGTGAGGCAGAGGGAGCAACCTGGCTGCTGTGTCTGGAAGAATGTTCTCATCAAGAAGAAGCATGTGAACTCAAACGCAGAAGACACAGGTCCCAAAACAGGATCAGTCCTTTGTGATTGAACATTTATACTTCACGTCCCAGAATATTTTAAAAGTCATCTTTTCTCCGCTGTTTTTTACTATAGAGTATGAGGCATACATGTGTTCTGAGTGGGCAGAAAATGCATGTTGCTGTTAGTGGCCCTCTGAAGGCACTCCTGGGCTGGGCAATATGTTCTGCATCTGGAGCCTGCAAAGAGCACTTCTTGTCTTTTAAGTGCTGGCAAACAAATCACAGTTTTGTTATGTATAATAAGCATTAGGATGTTACCTATAGAGCATTTTTATCCCAGGTTTTCGCTACTGCAAACTTTTTTTGAGGAGTTTGCTGTTTACCTCGTAATGTAAGGTGTAATCAACCGAGTGTTATGAAGGTTACTCCAGCACTCAAAATTTAGGCCACTCCTGAGACTATGAATTCCTTTGAAGACTGATAGCCCCAAGACTGCAAAGTTGAAGTTAGCTCTTCTGTGGTGTTTGCTCCTTCCCCTTCCCTGTGAGATTTAGAAAAGACTGGAAGGTGTTTCCAAGGAAACTCAGCAAGAAAATTGCCTAACTATCTGTGTTAAAATGCTTTCCTGGAGATCCTACAGCTTCTGACACTATGGAGACCTTGTCCCATGTCTTCTGGTTAGTGGGGACTGTGAAGTTCATACATTCCCTGTACATTAAGTGGGGGGCTGTATCTCCTTGCATGTTAAATGTGTGTGTGTTTGTGTATGAATGTAGAAATAAGCTATGGGTTCCCAAAAGAAATCTGATAGAAATTACCTAAAGAGAAAGTATAATGTCTCGGCATGTGTTTGGGATGGCTCATATTTCCCGGTACTGCCAGTGAGTTGCATCAGGCCATCCCAGCACAGTCACAGAAGCGTTTCTATTGTAGCATGTTGTTAGGTATTCTGACTGCACCACTTGTTCTGCATGGAATGGTTTGCAGTTACAGGATGTTTTCTCCATCTGTGAAGCGTGACTCCCTTAAGACCATCATCCTAACCTGAAGAAGAGGAAAGATAGGAAACGATGGCTTTTTTTTTTTTTTTCCTCTTGAAAAGAATGATTCTTTTGAATTAGACTTTTTTGGGACCCTTATTTCTTTAGAACTAGGAATTTTCTGTCTTTGTGGCATAAAGTTCTGATTTCTAGTTTTGAATATCTTCTTAATCTCTTCTATATAACTGGCTATACTTTTCGTGGCACTTAAATCGGTACAGTGCTGAGGTGAAGATTTCATATTAGGAGAAAAATTTCCCTAGTGTGTTATTTAGAAACTTAAAACTCAGCTGTTAGAAACTTTCAGGGTCTTGGTATGATAGGAGTAGGATAAAGAGAGGCAAATGCAGGAAGACAGATAGAGGTAAGTGTAGAGGTAAGGTATCATGACTTATTAAGAACAGGTATAAATAGTAGGATAGAAGTCATAAATTGGTATTTAGACAAGCAGACATGGAATGTTTTCTATAAACCTTCAGCAATTGTTAGTATTTAAAATTAACAAGCACCAAGGTGCCTTTTGAGTGGAAAGGCTACCAGAAAACTGGTAATCTGATTTTGAATCTGTTGAAAGATAGTTGCATCTTCGCTGTGAAAGAAAGTAAGATTAATCAGGTTGTGTCAATGATCTGTGTTCCTCTAAAATCCATTTATATGCTGCTTTTGTGTCCTGGGTTCAGCTGTAACAGTTATTTTTCTCCTTCCTAGTAGCTGGTGGAGTGCTGTGTTTTGGCTTTAGTTTGAGAACAGTGCTGATAGCACACTGATGTTTTCAGTTGTTGCTAAGTAATGCTTACCCTGATCAAGGACTTTCAGGTCTGCCAGTGAGGAGAGGCACAAGAAGCTGTGAGGAAGCAGAGACAGGACACCTGACCCAAAGTAGCCAAAGGAGTATTCCATACCACAGTGCGTCATGCCCAGTATATAAACTGGGAGGAGTCACCTGGAAGGGCCAGATCACTGCTCGGTCAAACTGGGTATCGATCAGCAGGTGCTGAGCAATTGTGCAGCACTGCTGGTTAGCGTTTGGTTTTTTTCCCCTTCCCTTTTTAGTTTTATATTCTCTCCCCTTGTTACTGCCCTTATCATTATTATTATTAGCAGTAGTTTTGTATTATACTTTAGTTATTAAACTTCTGTTAACTCGTGGGGTTTACATTCTGTCAACTGTTCTCCTCATCCCTCCCAGAGTGGGGGGTAAAAAGAGGAGAGTGAGCAAGCAGTTGTGTGGTTCTGGGCTTAAACCATGACACTTTGTAAGAGGGTTTCTCTATGATACTTCCATGTATGAATCTTTAAGGATCTTCAGGAGAGGATTTTAATGCAGTCTTAGGAAAAGTGCATCACAAATCTCCTTGCTGGCCCACACTAGAAGCACCTTTCTACCCTTTCTGCCTAGCCAAGATAGGCCACAACTGATTATTCCTTTGCACGAGCAGCGCTGACACAGTGGTGCAGCACTGTATTGGCCAGGCAGTGCTGAGAATGGGAAAGTCAGTTATTTCAGTTTATTCCACAGGCATTGTCTCCTCTGCTTGACGCTCCACCTCCTTCCTTCATAAATGAGCTGATTCATGTACCATCTCCTGTGTTAGTGTGTTTGCATATATCCCGGGGGTCGTTGGGCTTTGCTGCAGTTGTTTCACCTGCAATCATGGCTGAGGTGATTTTGATGATCACCCAGCCTGATCATCAGAGCAGTTCTGATGACCGTTGAAGAAAGGCACAGGAAGGTCTGCTGTTATTAATACTGGTGTACAGAAGGGGGGATTTCATCACTCCCCACACCAATAACCAGAAGCCCTATACAGGAGTAAGTGAAGTACCATCAATTAACCCCTTTATGGGTGCTTGTCACACAGAGGATCAGCTTAGTTCATCTCTGCAGGGCCACTGGAGTTGGTGAGTGGAGGCTGCTGGGAGTATCCCCAAATACACGTGCTCTGTCCCTGCAGGCCTGCTTCTCTGGCATAAAACCAGTTGCCAGTTTCAGCAAGCTGCTGCAGCCTTTTCTACCTCCACTGCCTGCTCTAGATTTTCTTCCACGGGAGCTTGGTTTCAAAACTTGTGCCAGCTTTTATGTTCAGAATCAAACCTGCAATTACCAAGTTACCCGCAGTTGCCAAGAAAGAAGAGGATGAAGAAAACATAATGGCAGACATATGTCAACATAAATGATGCATTCATTTACACCTTTAATTTCTGAATTTTAAGTGCATTGTCATATGGATTTGAAGGGGGGATTGAAGAGTACAGGTATTATTTTCTTAATACTGAAAGTGATCCAGACCCCTCTGATTTCTGCTCTTGGAGCTGATGGGATTTGATGGAGTCTACAGAAGTGCCATTTAGGTGACTCGTACTAAAAAGCCCCTTTTATGACCCAGCGATGGCATCTGTAGGATCTGTAGGAGCTTTGCTTTTGCTGTGAGAGTTGTTTGCTGTGGGCTATTTTTCCACAGTACCTTTGTTTCTCAGAATATACACTGACTTAAATTGACTGATGGTTCCTGCACTTTTGCATCTCCCCAAAATGTTTTGTGTTGGTGGAGAAGGCAGTTGTGCCTGTTGTGATCACTTGGCCTCCTCCCTCTTAGAGTCTCACAAGGAAGAAGGATGGCTCTAGCAGCAGACACCATGGGTCTGGGTAGACAGCAGCATGGAAGTGTGGGAAGTAGGAGTTCATACAGCTGCTGTGTGAGGGGCAGGAGTGCAGTTCAGTTTCTAGTGGCTCATGCTTCACATAAGCTAGTGTGCTGTTTCTTTTCTACAGAACCTTGTAAATGGCTAACAGATTGGTTTCCCCTCTCTCTGTTTGTTTAGCAGGAAGGAACGTCCTAACTCTCTGAATGTCTTCCCCCTGGCGGATGGCATGGTACGTGGGCATATAGGGGCCAAGATCATCCCAAAACTGGACCACTGGCACCTCAGTGACCTCAGCCAGCTGCAGTCCAACTCCAGCTACAAGGTTTTATAGACCGTCATGGAGCAAGAACTTTTCACTCTCACACTGTCAATAGCATCCCATGTTTTCATTAAGACAGAGACCAGCGTGTGTCCAATAACCCTTTGCAGCCACTCCCTTTTGTGTGTCTGCTCCCTTGGTAGCTGTGCTGTAGGTGGAAAGATATTCTTGTGCAGATCTAGTATATGGTATGGGAGGGATTTGACAGCTCCTCATGCTTTTTGTCTCTGATAATTTCCTTTACTTGACTGGGCCCAAGCTGAGAGGAAAGCGTGGGGAGGCATTAGGGGTTTAGGGAAGATAAATCCTTCACTTTTTTTACAGCTTACTTGGGAGGGCAAATATTGGAACCTGGTCTCTCTCTCTGCCTCGATAAGAGTAGTGCCTCAATATGCATAATGTACTTAGCTAGGACCAGGCACTGGGTTGTGCTTGCTCTCCAGTGTTTGTCCTTTTTGCCTGATCCATGTTCTGGCATTCCTGTCTTCAGAAAGAAGGGCTCCTAATCCTCTCTGGGTCCCCAAGTCTTGCACTGTGCTTAAAGGTTTTCAGTTCCTCCTATATTTCTAGTCATTGCTCTAGACTTACATTGTCTACCATCAATATACCTGTCACCTTCAATGCACTGCCTTCTGCATTAGGGCTTGCCAAAGAGCTCACAGCATTACAACTGCACTGAAGCAGCTGCATGGTTTTGCCTGTTGCTTGTTGGGCTCTGCTTTGCTGTTCAAGCGACCAGCCCAAAGACCCAGATGTTTCAGCTGACAGCTCACTGCAGTGCTTTACAGTTTAGACTACACATGGTAACCACATTTCTGATGAGCTGTATCTATAGACCTCTCAAAGTCTTTGTGCTCAGGATCCCACCAAATTCCTCTCTTTGAATGATCTTTCAATCATAGAATGGTTTGGTTGGAAGGGACCTTAAAGATCATCTAGTTCCAACCCAGTACCTGGTGACAGGCCTGAAAGTCAGTGGTACATCTACTCAGCACCAGTATCTCACGGAGCTTCTGGTCTGCTTTAAAGGTGTCTGATAAAATTTACTCTCTCTTTGCCTGGAATTTGTGGAACATCGAGTGTTTTATATGTCACATCTAAGGACTGATCTCCTTTTGAGAAGTTTGAAATCACTAACCTGTAAAATAAATTGAGGCAGTAAAGGCAAAGAGGAGGAGCAAAAACAAAACCTAAATTTGTTTGTGTACCCATTCTCCGTGTCCCCAGGTTAAATTAATGGTACTTTGGCATGAGGGACTGCAGGAGTGGCCTCCTTGATGCATAGCAAAAGAAATTTAGGCAAATTCAGAATTTACACAGAAAACAAAGCAGCAGCTTACCTTGTTTAACACTGCCTCTGTTAAGTGGCCAGGCTAAGCACAGCACAAATCTTCACACTTGGTCAGCCCTCTGCCTCCATGGAAGCTGGAAATACCAAAGCAAGATCTTTGGATAGGGTTGAAACTGTTCTTGGAACCCAACCCTTGCTGTAGTATTAAAAGCACAGAAATTTGGGAAACAACAACTTGCAGAATGCCAGTTGTCTCCTGCAGTCATTTCTGGAAAACTTTGCCTGGAATTAGGGAATAGCGATGCCACAGTGCAATAACATAGTTAAGGATGAAGACAGAACATGAATGTGTATGTTCAGACTAGTGCTGTGTTGGCACAGCACTACTGCAAGGGCACAGCCAGCCACGAAAATGCACAGAGACCAACCTGCTTCTAGTTCTGGAGCCATTTCTGGAACTTTGGTATCTCCAGGCAGTGCTGCACGCTATGCTGTGAACATGTCCTTAAGCTCACTAATCATGAGGTGTGTGCAGCAGGGGTTAGTTTTTGGAGAGGAGCTGTGAGGATGTTGGGGTTAGATCCATCTTCACAGGCTTGCTAAGGTGTAATTCTATAAGCAGTACCATTGCAGAACTTGTGAAAGAAATTGAGTGGATCTCACTGATAGCCCAGTATCTGCCTTGCAGGAGAATGCAGCAGGAACCCAGATAAATGGAAACTTTGATGTCCAAGTTCAGGTAATAAAGGATTTCTGACTGGATCTCTTAGTGGTTTGGTGGTGGTTCTGTCAGGCAAAGAAATCCATTTCTGGTTACAAGAAAGCTTTGTGCCAGAGTAGTGTGCTACTCAAAACACCTGACAAGTAGTGCTGGGATTTTTGTTGGTGATCATTAAGGAAATTCAGAAGTGGGGTGCTGGGTTTAAGGAGGCTGCCTGGTAGGGTAGAGTTAGAGAGCTTGGGCTGTGGAAGACTTGGATAGGGTAATGTGTTATGGAGGATTTCCTAAGAGTATGGAGCAAACCTGTGAATGATTAAAGGATGTGATTGACTGACTAGGTTTGCAATTTGAAATAGAGATTTTCTCCCTGCAAGCATCTTGCACACTCTCTGATTGGAATGTTTTTTCTTAAGTATTTTGCATGACTGAAATCTCAGCAGTGCTGCTTGTGCACTCCTCATCTCTTCAGCAGCTTAGACACTTAGCTGACATCAGCTGCACAGACAACTCACCTTCCCATATGTGTATCCTGACTCTTCTGACTAGATTTTCTTTTTCATGGAGCCATACTGTGGTTACGTTTTAAGTGTCCTTGTATGCGTATTATTATTTTCTGGTTTAGTTGCTGTCATTTTTGTATTCAGTTGTACTTTTATTTTATACACCATTTTGAAGATGAAAGTCCTTAACATTTTTGTTTTTATGTACTATGCTTTCAGTGTTATAACCATACAGTTATGGCTTCTCATGGTGACATATGACTGCTATGAATGTTGGGCCTTTGCAATGCATTTTGGAGGTCACTACTGCACATTTGATGTTTAGGAGGTTGACAGGTATGGCTGTAGGTAAGTGGTGGTTGTGAAGAGTATTCTTTGGGTGAGCTGTGGGTTATGGAGAATGCCTCCTAAGCTGTAAGGGAGAGCTGTACACTTAGTGGAATATTTAGCATTAACAGAGCACTGAGGACAATAGAAGAAAGGTGCCAGCAAAGATTAACAATGCTTCTGGACTGTGAAGAGGAATGCCTTGGTAGTATTTACATCTGAGAGGAATTTCTCCAGTGGAGGCTAGTAGGTTGATAAAGTACATTTTCTAGGTAAATATAAAACTCAGATGTGTAACCAAAAAGTAAGTGAAAGACTAGGGTAGTTTTACTCACTGCTGTGTTCTGGGTGAGGGCCAGATTATGTCAGTAAGAAGTTAGAGCATATCTCTGATACAGATAGTGCCCTATAGACATTGATGATACAGGGTTTCTGAAAGACATCTGCTTCAAGGGATAACGTGTGGACCCACCTGGGTTTCTCTTTTTGAAGTGGTAAGATGCTCAGACACCTGCAGTGATGTTTGGTTATTCTTGCAGACTTACAGTGGGTACAAGAACATCTCTGAATCCTTTCATCCATCAGAAGTTTTGTTTGGGGAAGTAGGTTTTATGGTTGCACTTCGCACTTGAATCTGTCACTTTGTACATAAGGAGGCATAGCAGGCAGACTGCAGTTGAAGTGGTACAAGGCTTACTGGATCGTATTGGTTCTCAAAAACCTAGTTTGATTTTTTTTTTTTTTTTTTTTGTCTCTTTACAAATTAGGAAAGTAGCTCCTGAAACGGGAGTTTGAAGTAGAGGTGGAAAGTGTGGTTATCACATGTAGCAGCCTAAGTGAAAAGTCTCCGTCTCAGTCTTAATGCTAAAATCAGCAAATGTGCAGGGAGGTGAATTGAGTGTAGAAGTGTGGGTGCTGTTTGGACTGACAATGCAGAGGCTGTATACAGAATATGGATTGTATTTAATGGCAACATGGCTTTAAAAAGTCTTGATTTCCATTGTAAAACCTTTGACTTCCACAGTGTGGTGTACAGCAGGGTATTTTAAGATAAGCATACAGAGGCCTGTCTAATTAAAGGAAGATCTTAGTAAAATTACAGATTAAAAAAAAGTATACATGGCTGCAAAGGGTTAAATCACTTTTTTCTTCATTCTTCTGTCTCATCCCATTTTGAATTTCTTTGTCATGTTGTGCAGTTATTATTAGAACAAGAGAATGGGACTTCCAAATCAATGAAGTGAAACAGCGTCACAGCTCCAAGGTTGGGAGGCTCAGAGCAGGATCTTTCTAGTACTTGCACAGAAGAGGAGAGGCAAATAGTAAAGATTGAAGCAGGGTCTGTATGTGCAGGTGCTGGATATCACTGCACCCAATTGCAACTCATTATCCCATCTAACTTGCGACATTAATTTTGTCATCTACCTGCAGGCAGTGATTACAGTGGACTGCCGTGAAGAATGGGCAGATCTCATTTGGGTCTGGGAGTTCTCACAGCATTGGTCAAGACATTAATTGGCTGACTGAAGCACTGGTGACAAACAGGAGTCATGGTATAAAATCCTGACCGAGCCTTGAAACCTCCTATGTTTTTCAAGAGGTGTTATTGCAAGAAATGGGGCTGTAATGTCTGTAAAACTGAGAGCCATTTGTGTGCATTTCACCCTGAGGATCCATCTCCTTTGTTGATCTATCATTTTCTCATTTTTTAATTCTTGGGTCTTGTCATCCTGTTACTTGGAAGTGGGGAGACCAGCTGTTTTTTACTGTGTTGTCAAGCTAGACCCGTGCGTGGCTAGCTTCTGAACAAGGTGGTCTGGAGACACAGGTGTCCTGCACTAGCAAAGTCAGACTATCCCAGCTTGGTACCTGCTTTGCTGCTGCAGTTTAGTGTCAAAATCATTTTGTTGTTCTCTCATTCAGGTTCTGTTGATGATTTAGAGTAATGACATCATCCGGGACCTCTAAGAGGCCACTTCAGATCCTTCCCAAGCAATATCCATGTTGCCTTCCAGTCTTGGGAAATGCTGCTTTAGCTTGCTGCAAGTGTCAAAGCCCTTCAGCTTCCACTGCAGTCAGTATGAGCTGCAAGTGCTTTTCACTTACGATAAAGCCACTTTTCCTGAGATACATGATGAAGAGGTCACATACTGATGTGATTTGTGAAGAACAATGTTTAGTGGTAAAGGAGGAAGGATATCACTCTTTCCTAGGTGGGATTTGCTTGTTGAGTTCAGCATGAAAATTCACTGCTTCATTGTGGTTGCTGTGCCTAGTGTCACTAGCGAGCATTGGACATGTAGCTGGTACAGCGAGCAAGACTCATTCTCCCTAATGCTTTAAGTAGCCATACACCAACAAATGGGAGATTAACTGAAGTGTATAGCTATGCTTTTCCCTTTTTGTTCTTCCCCCACCCTGGAATTGTCATAGTGTCCTCAAGATGAAATGTCTGAATCTGGGCAGTCCTCAGCAGCTGCCACACCAAGCACCACTGGAACCAAGTCCAACACTCCCACATCATCTGTGCCCTCTGCTGCTGTCACACCCTTGAATGAGAGCATCCAGCCCATCAGCGAATACAGTGGCACAACCAAGAGCAGTAAGAGAGCACGAGAAAAGCGGAACAGCCGGAACATGGAAGTCCAGGTCACGCAGGAGATGAGGAATGTCAGCATAGGTATGGAAGTTGGAGCTTGAGTATTTGATCATTAAAATAATTGAATTCCCAGTGCTTTTGTCGCTCTGTTACAGGAAGGGGCTAGGAGACCACGGGGTAATCGATATGAAAAGTATAGAATTTGAGGAAATCTTACTCGGAAAGATCCACAAGTGAGGGAGGGCTGATGGGATGTTAGCAGTTTTCTGGGTAGCAAATTTTCAAAACATAGTAATGTGAATAGCTTCACAAATAGACAGGATGGGAATAGGTTATTGAGTTCAGCTCCCTGTACTTGCATTCATCCATGTCACAGAACTTCTTCCATTAGCAGTCAAGTCCTTTTTTAGTCTGATGTTTTTGAAAACTGTGGACCTCATCAATACAATTGTTAAAAACTTCCATTTAGTTTTATGTCAGGACTTACTTGTATGTGTTTTATTTCCATTGATTCATATGCCAGATTTTTCAGTTAGGTTAAGTAATTATTTTTCCTTTTGTGTATTTATCCCCTGCTTTGATGTGTTTAAAATAGCAATTATATCCAGCTGTTTTTCTTAGCTAAATAAGCTGGTTTTTTTTAGTCCCCCCCAAATCTTTGGAAGTTATGATTATTTTCTGTCCCCTTCCTGGAGTCCTTTAGTAACCTGAATTCATAATTTCTTGTCAGGTAAGCCAGCACCTAACACTTTAGCACCAGGCTGTTTAAATAAAGTGAAGATGATAAAAGCTGTTTTCTTCATTTTTTCATACAGCTGTGCCAGTGTCGTGTCTGAGCATATATTGTATTTAGGCTTCAGCAGCCTTCAGAAATGAGAAATGGTCTGTTCTACAGGTCATATACAAAATGACTGTAAAACTAGTTGAAGATCATAAGGGAAATCTGTGCAGGAGCACATGGATGAGTGTAGGCCTCCAAGGTTAGCATCTGAGCCAGATGATCATCTTTTTTCCTGAATAATACAGAGGAAATTCTGCTAACATTCCCCGGCTGGTTCCCAACAAATTAAGACTGTAAACCAACATGTAACATCTTTTGTTGTAGCATTTGAATGGGAATTGCAATGGCTGAGTCCCATTCTGTATTTATGTTAGGAGCTGAGGGGGTTCTGGGTCACAGATGTCAATCTGCCGGAAACTAGCATAGTTCTCCATAAAAGCATGTGGCTTCTGCATAGCCTACTGTTAAATTGTGATCTGTTTGGTGATCTTGGCCAAGGCAAGTCAGCAAAAGCATTGATACCAGAGAAATTGAGAGCAGATGTCAGTAGTTTGAATGCGCTATAAATTCTTACCCTTATTTTTACAGCTGCTGCTTTACAAGCTCTTTTACCATCAATAGCTTTCTTGGGTCAAAGTTTTTTCTGTTCTATGTATGTGCAACTGTGAAGTCATTTTGCATGTGAAAGCTGCTTTTTTCTTTGTGGAAGTACCGTATTGTGGAACTGACTCAAGACAGATACAGTGTCTTTCCTGTGTGCTCTGCGTATTCAACCTTTCAGCTATTTCTCAGATGTAATGCAAAATCGGATCTTCATGCTGAAAAGAAACACAGATACTTGAATTTTAATTATGTATTTTATGCATCTTACGTGCTTAACTATAGATGCATAATTATGTCAGTGATACACATGCATGCCTTAGAGCTGAAGTACAAAAAAAAGTACTCAAAGGTATTTGCAGAAAAGCTTCCCAGCTTGAAAAAATAAAGAAGAGAAAACCTGTTTCTGTGAGTTTGAGAACCACTGGTGTATGGATGCCTGCTTTGGCAACTGATACATATCATGCTTTGTCTTCAGATATGACATTTGTTGCCAGCTGGAGCACAATGCCAGCATGAAAGAATAAAATCAACAATGAAGTTGTCATGAGCTCTGATATTTGGCTTCTGGGGCTGTTTGGAATGCCAAAAATTTCGCATCTAACAGGGAGTAATGCAGTTTACAAAGTAGGTCTTCTAATCCTTCAAGAATTTCTTGTGTGAACAGACGTTGTGTTCATATTGCTTGTTTAGAATAAGTGCAAGCCTGGGCTTTGGAACAGTTTGATAAATACTGTCTTCAGGTGCTAGATTACACAGAAATGAGAACAGATTTTAAGAATGAAATGTAGAAATATATTTATTAAGTAATTTATTTATTAAGAAATGTATCAGATTTTAAGTGTAATTTCACTGTAATGGTTATCTAAACCAGTTGTAGACTTGAGAATTTGTATTGAAATTTTATTTCTATTGAAACTAAATAGTGCCAGTTCATAACTACAGTATTCTCTGTGAAGCTATACAATCTTTAATCTCAGCTAAAGCTGCATGGTGATTGAAGAGTTTTTATTGACAGAAAAATAAAGTTTGTCATTTAATGGGTGAAATATTGCTGGTTATCACTCTTTAATGAGGATTCAGGCCAATGACCTTGGTGATGCTCTGGGCTGGGAGGGAGATGCTTGAGGTCTTCCTGCTCTGAAATTGTGAGGGCACTTTCCCAGCACTGGTGTATTTATGACTCCAGATGATCAGCCACTTTCTGTTCCTATTTTAAGACTTGGCTCTGTAAAGTTTTGAAATGTTGATATTCAAAGCTGTAACAGTCACTTCAAGGAGCACCATCCTGTGAAAGTCCTGATACTACAGATCGTATCTATTGTCTTACCTAGGAATGGGCAGCAGTGATGAGTGGTCCGATGTTCAGGACATCATAGACTCTACCCCAGAGCTGGATATGTGTCAAGACCCCCGCCTAGAACGTGCTGGAAACAGGTATTGACTGTGAATTTTCACTGTGTGCTGTTTTGCTTGTTACGGAGAACGAGGAATGGATGCTGTGGCTTACTCTTGAGTTCAAGGTACAGGTGTTTTAGAAAGTTCATATATTCTGCTGAGTATGACATGAGGGGTTCTGATTTTTTTTGACTTCTCTGGAGGTGGCAGACATCTGGTGATAATCTGCACAAAGACCTGTCCAGCTGACCCAGAACTGGGCTTGTTTGCCGTGTTAGATCAGAGGACTGAGAAGTGTAGCAGCAAAAGGTTTGAGGCGCAAACTGGACATGGACTTAAGCTGCCAAGAAGAGGGAAAAGATCATAAACTCGTAGAATAGTTTGGCTTGGATCAGCTACTTGCAGCTCCCTGCCACAGGCAGGGACACCTTCCACTAGAACAGGTTGCTCCAAAGCCCATCCAGCCCGGTCTTGGAACACCTGCAGCAGTGGGGAATCCATAACTTCTCTGCGTAACCTGTTCCAGTGCCTCACCACTCTTGGTAAAGATTTATTTCCTCATGTCTAATCTAGATCTACCATCTCTCAGTTTAAAACTGTTACCCCTTGTCCTGTCAGTACGGGCCCTGGTAAGAATTCTCTCTCCATCTTCCTGATAAGCACTCTTCAGACACTAAGCTGCTCTAAGGTCTCCCTGGAGCCTTCTTTTCTCCAGGCTGAACAAGGCCGTCTCTCTCAGCCTGTCTCCAGAGCAGAGCTGCTCCAGCCCTCGCAGCATATCCGTAGCCTCCTCTGGACTCACTCCAACAGCAACATGTCCCTCTTGTGCTGTTGCCCCAGAGCTGGACTCAGGACTACAGAGGGGCATCTCCCCAGAGCAGAGATGCATATATGAGAGATCAGTTCTGCATCCAGTTTCAAAGCCTCAAGCTTTTTTTCAGTTCTAGTTTTTTTAAGTGCAATTTTTTTTCTATTTTTTTTCAAGAGCAGGAGCAGGGCTGCTCCATGAGAAGACAAGCAGGAGTAATCCCAGCAATCCCAGTCCCTCAGGTTCCGAGCAAAGAGAGCAGAGCACTGATGATGAGCTCCATCAGCAGCCCCAGACAAGGCAATGGGATGAATTAGGCCTAGTGCTGCCCATGAGGAGCAGGAGACAGGGCTGAAGACACTACACCTACATGTAGCTTAGAAAAGGACTGAAGGCCTTGGAGCAGTGGGTGGATGTGGTTCCTTATATGGCTGGTCAGAGCAATTTTGACCCATCTGTGCACAAAGAACCTTGAAAGTTCTCTCAATTAGACTTTTACTGAACTGCTCTCTGCTGCTCTGGTTCCTATCCATTACCCAGTTTGTGTTAAAAAGGAGGCTCCCTGAAGGCCATTGATGCTGGTACCATATTTCTGTGTGGCATGTATTAAGTGTAGAATTACTAGTCTAGGTTCCTCGATTCATTTTTACTGAGGTAGGGAGGTTTTTACAGGATTTGTTAATTTTTGCCCTCATCTAGTGGGTAATTTGGTACTAGACTGGCAAAAACACATCCCTAACTCTTACAGGTATGAAGAAGATAGTAGCCTGACAAAGTGAAGGTGAGGTTTTCTCACAGTCTGAATCTGAACTGGATTTACGCTCTTGAGCACCCTCCTAGAGAAGGGTATGAGCAGCAGTAACAGATGCATTTCTCACCTGCAAAACCGCATACAGCTGAGCTCCCCACAGAATATGTGGGATGCAGGGGCAATTCTTAGAGGCAGATGCAGGAGATAATTAGATAGCTGAAACAACATTTGTACCTTTTGATGGCACTAAGAGGTGGAAATGTGCTCCTATAAGGTATGATTAGAAAACATTAACTTTGATTTACCTTTCATGAAATAAATTTTGTTGACAAGTGAAGGCATTTTGGTACATATACTTGCCCAAAAAAGAAACTAAACCTTCAGGGTGATTTCGTTTACTAATTGGTGAAGGAAAAAAGACCATTGCTCTTTTCAGCATTTGAGTCTTTATCTGATCTTGCTATCTAAGGTTGCTATCTAAACTGATAGGAGTGTGGGAATCCTTGCAGAAAAGTCAGAGCTGAGAGCTATTTGAATTGAATATTTCCGTCAAGTATTGAATAGTTATTAACTGTTATGATTTAAAAGGAGATCAGGTGTGCGAGCTTTGGCGTTGTACATGATAGGTGCTTGGTCTTGATATGGCAAATAAACCATTCTTTTTTCTTTAATCAATACGTCCTCTGAATCAGCCTATGATGAAGGGGTGGAATGTGTTCTCATGGTTTGTTTTCAGTTGTCTGGTATTTCAGAAATGTTCTAGCTTCAATGTTGCCAAGTAACAAGAGTCCTTCATTTCTTCTCTTTCAACAACAGCCCAACACAGGGGATTGTGAACAAGGCATTTGGCATCAACACAGACTCTCTGTATCATGAACTCTCCACAGCAGGGTCCGAGGTTATCGGAGATGTTGATGAAGGAGCAGATCTGCTAGGTAAAAACTTGCTCAGAACCGTTGTGTTTTCTCTGGTACAATCACAACTGTGTTAAGCTTCTAGAGGCACTTAAACATTTTTTTTTTTTTTTCCCCAGAACTTGAATGTTTAAATTTAAAAAAATGGCATGGGAAGTTGAGACATTATGTGACTGAACTATGTACCTGCAGTACAATAATGCTTACTCAGAAAATAATTTAAAATATTGGGTAACCTTTGTTTGGGTTGTCTTTATACGCATAAGTTATTTTTCTACAGGATTCTCCCACGCAAACAGCTCAAAGACAGAATCTGCTGCTTCCTCCTCCAAATTTCAAGTAATTTTACACACTAGCAATTTCACTTGGAGTAAAGACTTCGTTCAAAATTTGGGAGAAAGTAACTCCTTTTGTTAAATTTTTGAAATTTAAATTATATGGAAATATTATGGTCTGTACTGCAGTTTTTACCCTTTTACAGTCAAAGAGATGTAGTAATTAACTTTTTAGGCTGATTTTGAAGGAGCTTGTAATGCCTGAAGTCTGGTTGTATTCTGTATTCATGAGTTGCGCTTTGAAGCAGTCAGAGAAGCAGCTTTGCCTCAGGTAGTGATCTGAGCCCTTGGCATACTTTCTGGTGTTGGACTCTTGATTACTAGACCTTAATTTGTGACAGAATTTAAGTCCCTGCTGTCTGTTTTCCTGAATCAGAACAATATGAATAGTCAGATAACATGGGCAGCTGAAAAAATTATAACTGTGTAGCCACTTTCCATTTTACTGCTGATTTAAGGAGACTTAGGAGACATGAGGACTCTGACAATACACCTTTTATGCAAGGGATGTGATCTAAAAGTGTACGTTTCCTTTCTGGTGATTACTGATGCAAGAACTGCTTATGGATAATCTTGTAAGTTTGGTTCTGTATGTATCCAGAAGAGGATGAGTTGAATCATGTCACAGATTGACAGCAGTTCACCTCTGCAGAAATTTCATGGGGAAGATACTTGTATCAGCTTTGAATACGAGTCTTGTATTGGGACCCTATAAAAGTTGTGTTTCTGCAAAGAGGATAGATTTTGCCCTATTCACTGGAGAGTTCACTGTAAAGATGTGGGCTGCAGACTTCCAGAAGGGAGATTAATACCATACTACTTGCTTTATCTAAAACAAAGTATCTGTGAAATTGTTACTCTTGTAAGTAGTAGTGTAACTGGAATCTTAAGAACAAGATCCAAACTATCATCAGATGCTTGCAATACCTTTTCGATATGGATAGGTTTAGGGTTTGGTTTTTTTTTAGAAGCATGGTGTTAGCCCTGCAACATGCGGGAGAGCCTTCGTGCATGGGTTGATGACAGTTGCCTGAAGTGTTAAAACATTTAATGTTTCACCTCCAACTCAAAATTGCCAGAAGAAAAAAGCCTGCAGAAGATTCATGAGGAATGCATAGGCTTTCTCTGCCTGCCATTGGAGGCAGCGTGTGCAGATACTTACAAAATTAAGAATTTAGAAGGAAGAGCAAGATTCCCAGGTTGAGAATCATCTGGATGCTAGCAGTCATTGCAGAAGGACTGTGACTACTGCTTAAAGTGTAGATAACAATAGGAACTGCCTGTGATGGTTAAAGCTTCATCTATCTGTTATTGATTGAATGTTGGTTAGCCAGCTCTCATATGTTACCAGAAACTCTTCTAGCAGAATCAGAGCATCAAAACCAATTACAGTCTTGCCACTGCCCATCAATTTTATCTTGGTCCTCAGATGCTTCTTTATCAATGCTTATCTGGAACAGTGCATAGCTGATTCTGTGGCTATCTTCCACTAGTCACTGTGCCAACTGCTCCTTTCCTTTTCTCCCCCAAATGGCTGGGGCACCAACTTCTAAGAGTTACTCATCAAGAAAATGATTTGCTTGGTGTCTGAACAGCTTTGGACTACCTGTTCTCCACTCCTGGAAACTGCCTTCTGGAAATCCACTTCCCCTTTGGACTACCCTGTAGTCTGACCCAGTGATCAGTTACAAATTCAGACTGTCGTTTTCAAAGGGCCGAAGATTTTAGTTGCCCAAACTTTGTAAGGTCCGTCACCACAGTAGCAGTCAAAGTCAAAGTAGCAGAAGTCAAAGGTGCTTCACCTCTTCCAGTAATAAGGCTGCTTAAAGGCCAGTGATTGATTTTGGGTTGAGCAGTGCCCGTGTAAGTGTGGCTTATACAGACCACATAGTGTGTGTGGCTTACGAAGATGCCATTTCTGTGCTGGGACAATGTTCTGGTTTGAGCGGAAGAGCAAAACTCCTGCAAGTGATCACACGGTGGGTTAGCAGAACATGAAAGCTTCTCCTGGTTCCTTTTCAAACCTGGGAGATGGGGTGTGATGAAAGTGGGTAGTTCTGTGATTTTTCTGTGAGGAATTTTAATGAACACATACGTTGCCAGGATTGTACAAAGAAAGGCAGAGACATGTCTTAAAGGTCATATCTCTGACCAAGAAATGAGATTTGTACTTGTGTTTTGGCTTTGTGCAATAGAAAGCACTAAGTCTTCTTCTACTCAAACTTTTGCCTTTCTTGTTAGAGAAATTTTTCTGTCTTCTTGCTTTACCTTTGAGTTTGAAGAGCCATAGAGGAAATTGTGTTTTATGGATGTAATGTAGGAAACAAGATCCACAAGCCAGAAGAATTCTCTTTCTGGGTCATATTTAGACTTTTCTCTATAAATCAAAAGATTAGGTGAGGTTACACCACCTAAGGAAAATTTTAATACTACTTCTAGTCTCTCACAAAACTTGGCAATCAGTCTTTGAAGACTGGTCTCTGCTTTTGGACTCAGTTTCTTAAAGGAAGAGAAATCTCACTGAAGAGAACTTCAAAGTAGAAGGATCTTACTGATCTGTTTCTCGAATGGAAAATCTCACTCATTCTTTCTGGATATCTGCAAAGCAGCCATCATCTCTTTGTACACAATTGGCACTTTTCCTTGCTGTTGTGTATAAAATAATAATATTTATGTGGGTTCCCCCTGCTGCCACTAATACTGTTTATGTACATGAGTTTGCATAGGAAGTATTCTGGAGAAAAATATGGAGTGCAAACAATTATTTACTAGTAGTAATTGTAGATCAGATTCCCTTTTTCCTTACTACAGCCTTAGGAACACTAGTTTTCTGCATATTCACTTGTTAATACAGATACTGGAGAGAGACTCTTCATCAGAGACTGTAGTGACTGGACAAGGGGGAATGGCTTTCAGCTCAAACTGGGGAATTTCAGGTTAGATTTTAGGAAGAAGCTCTTCTGTGTGAGGGCAGTGAGGTGCTGGCACAGGTTGCCCAGACAAGCTGTGGCTGCCCCATCCCTGGCAGTGTTCAAGGCCAGGTTGGACGGAGCTTGGAGCAACCTGGTCTAGTGGAAGGTGTCCCTGCCCATGGCAGGGGATTGTAACTGGATGAGCTTTAAAGTCATTTCCAACCCAAACCATTCCCTGATTCTGTGATTCTCATCACAAGTTCTTACCTCCTGATCCTTGATAGCTTGCTCTTTTCCCATCTCCTGCTGCCTGCTTTTCCCTATCCCAAAAGTTTCTGCAAAGAAGCACTAGCAGTTTGGTTATGCACTATGGGCAGGTCCTTTCTTTCAGCTTTAGGATGCCCAACTGTGTTTGCTTTGGAGATTAAAACATCCCTTCAAATAACAGGATTTTGTGGTGAAGACAGAAATTCAACTATGTTAGCGGTAAGTTTATACTTCATAGTTGAAATGGGATTATCAAACTGCGTCCCAGCACTGCACTGTGAAATGACCCCCCGCCCCGCCCCGTGTTTTAAATGCAACTAATTGTCTCTTGCGAGCTGAGGTATCACTGAAGAGGTCATGTGTTATCAGAAGATCTAATTGCTAAAATCACAATAGGAGTGGAAAGGAGAAGGTAGTGGGAACTAGCATTTCTGCATTTAGTGATACACAACTAAATAAAGAGAAAACTAAGGGGAAATAAAGGTTAATCCAGGAAGATGTAATTACCTGAGATTCATATCTGGAAAACTGGAGGTAGCTGAGGCATGTGGTTGCAGTTGTACCACAGATTGCCTTCCCTTAATTTATTTTTTTTTTTTATGTCCTGTATGTAGAGTCATGCCATCTACAGTCATGGCAGGTCCTGTCCTTACTTTTTCATGCCTTTTGACATTGAAATGGCTGAATCATTGTTAAGTTTTTTTGAACAGTTTTTTTGTTTTGTTGGTTTCAGTCACTGATTGACCCTTTTTTTCCACTTCCTTTTTTTCCCCTGTCTCTCTGTGCTTCGCTGGACATGGCCCATAGGGGAGTTCTCAGGTGTGTATCTCCTTTGCTCAGTTTCCTTTCTTGTTTCTTTTTACCTTGTTGAGGTCGAATGATGTGGTATACACGTGTGATACTCCCCTGCTCTTGTCCAAACACGGTTGGCTTTGCAGACTTCTCCTACCTCCACCTTGCTTCGTTGCCTTGCACCGGTGGGTCCCTGGGCAACAGGATGTCCCCACTCTATGCTCACGCCTGTTGCCTTTCAGTAAGCTTTTCTTGTGTGGCTTTATGCAGGTTTGCTACACTGGCCTGTCACTCAAGTTCTTGGGGCTCAAACTGCTGTTTTTTCCTGTCAGGACAGGTGCTATGGTTGGAGCAGAGCTTGGGTGGGCACAGAACTGAGTGAGGTTCCCACTGTCCTCTCAGCGAATTGTGCTGTGAGGAATCCTTCTGTGTCCATGGTAGTCACTGTGGGTTAGTGGATTCGCACTGGCCTTCTGGGATAGCTGTAGTAATATTAAGGACACTTTCTTGATGGATTAGAGTGGCACAGCCTGTGTCTTCCATGGAAGCTTGGCCTTTCTGGCAGGACTTGTGATAGCTGTCTTGTTTTAGTGGAGGAGACTTGCTGCCTTTGGGCCATGCTCTGTTGTTAGAAGGTTTGCACCTTTCCATCAAAGGCACTTGGGCCTTGATGCAATTTCTGATGAAGTCAGGGGGATCTCTCTTGATTTCTGTGCAAACTGGATGAAGTTTTCCCTGTAGTAAAGGCAGATGCAGTACCTTAATACTGTGTGGTAATGAGCTCTCTCATTCCTTTACCCGGCACCTCTTGCTGTTGGCTCTACAGTTACAAAGGAAAGGAAAGGACATTATCCTTTCTTTTAGTTCAAACTGTTTTTAGTGTGAGCCACTTTTTCGTGGACGTTTCTCTGAAAGCCTCCTGCTGAAGTTGAGTTGGAATTTGTCAGAGTGGGGAGGTTGATTTGTGCCTGTGCAAAATGTCCAGATGAGAGCTTTGATATCTACCCTCCTTTTGTTTTCCTCCTGCCCTTATCCTTTCCTCTCCTTCTTCATAATGTCTGTTGAACCATCTTGTTGTGAGGATGGGAAACTCAAACACCTCTAGTGCAGGGGAATGATGAAGATGGAAGAAACTCATTTTGAGCTTATCCTGACATCTGAAGTGTAAATCTGTCTTAGGCCAGGCTGCAGCAAAACAAGTGTAGATTAGTTACTGTTGAGCATCACCTCTACTGGTACCACACGCAGATGTGCACATGCTGATGAGCTGCTCTGTTTGCTATTTACAGACTGGTACTTAATGGCTGCTTTTTTTTTTTCTCTTCCTTTCTTCCCCTTGGTCCCCATCTCTTTCTGTTCCCTTTCTCGTGTGGGATGGCTCTCATAGTACGGGATGATTTCTTTGGTAAGGCGAAGGCCTTTTTTCTTTTTCCTTTTTTTTTTTTTTTTTTTTTTTAATGTGGATTTTTTTCCTAACCTCCTTCCATTCACTCAACATCCCTCCATGTGTCTTGCATTTCCTTGGTTTGTTTTTTTGTGATGGTGACATCACCTTTCCAAGAAGCAGGACGCAGCTGGTCAGTAGCGGTGACTTGGGGATTCTCCTTTGTTTTTTGTGGTTGATTATCCACTTTGATGGTTCATATTATTTGCCTGGCTATGGAAGGTGGACAGCATAGGGTGGGCTCTGTTTAGGGCTCTGTCCAGATGTCTCTTCCCTTTGCTTCATGCCACAAAGGAGTAAAGAGATCTCCTTTTAGTCACTCCATGGTGTTTTGGGATTTTTTCCCATGAGTAGGACCGTCCCATTACAACCTGCATAAGGTTATCTTCTGCTATACATTCTATGGCTCTGGGAGGCTTCATCCATTTCTTGATTGCAAGACTAGCCCTTCAGACATCTCACTGGTTAAAGGTTTGGGCTGTCACACACTAATAAGGTAGAAAGTGTGCTGAGGATGCTGATGTTTGGATGCTGTATAGCTCTTAGTCCTGCTATGATAGCTCACGCTCTTCACCAAGTTCCTTTCTCTCCCCAGAAGAGCTGCAGAGAAGGATAGATGACTCGAGGATGAAAAAGATTTAGTCCAAAAAAACTGGGGCTGAGCTCTTTTCGTTGATGTCCCTCAGCACCTGTAATGTCCTTGTGCCATTTTAATGTCTTACTGACTGAATATTTCATCATTTGTAGAATCACTAAAAAGAAACATAATTTAAAAGAAACATAATTTAAAAGAAAATAATGAAGTGATGACTTCTTGGTCTTCTAATCAACATATGGCATGCTACAAAAGAAAGGGCTGTAGGTCACTCACCAAACCAAAAACACGCTTGAGTTAACACTGCAGTTAGTGTCTTTTTTGCTATTTGCAGTATTCTTTAACACAGCATCCAGTGAACACATTGCCTGAAACATCAAAGTGATTAATTATCTGCCTACTGATTTTCCAAAAGTTACTTGAAAATGCTGCTTCTTACTCATTCTTGCGGGGAATTTGCTTTTGCCATCATAAATTCATCCCATTTAACTGTGGGAAGAGGAGTGTTGTGATGTGTTCTCACTTCCTATATGGTACTATGTTTTCTTTAACTTCCATTTACCTCATGTTTGTGTTGTTTTTATTTTATTTTATTGCAAATATTAATTAACAAATCAATCATCAAATAATGGTTCATGGAAACTGTTGATGTCTTTGCTGTAAAGGAAGTGGTAGTTCAGAGGGCAGGACAAGGAGCGCTTCAGCACACACACTGATGGTTGTGAGGCTTCTTCATGTTCTGGGATCTGTGGTGAGAAATGAGCTACAATCTTCAGCATTATTCCCCAACACGGAGAGGCCTCTTTGCCTTCAGTTCTCAGGTGGCCTTTATTCCCCATTGTAAGACAGAAGCTGACCCTGGGAGCCAGCAAGATCCTGGCACCAGGAAACAATCCACATGTGCTTTTGGTCCTTAAATTCCTTTCTGTTTGGTTTTGTGAAATACTGAATTTGACCTTCACTCTTAGCCCTAGATTTTTCAAAGCACTTGCATCCCAGTCTGCATATTGCAGTCATCGTATGTTGGTGTCCAAGTGCAAGTGCAGTGTGTCTGATGTACATGTTTTGAGTGTGGGTCTTGAGTGATGGGTCTGAGACTTCAGATTTTAAACATGTGTGAGAAAACTTTTACATGTAGAGAGATCAATGGACAATATGAAGTCTTATTAAAATTGCTCTCGTGGAAGGCTGATAATGAGAAGCCTTTCATATGTATGAAACTGGTCACAACCATGATTCCAAATCAGTGCTGCGAAACAGAAAATTTGGCTTATACTGAGAAAGGAAGAAAACCACTGATGTGCAGATCTGGCCAGCAATTTTGACAGTATTTTGCTGTCTGCTATGAAAAACCCATGAACTTCTTCCTTCTTTCTGTATGAGTGATGATAAAAAATGGTTGCAGTAGCTCATGGCTGAACCAGAAGTTACTGACTTGACTTCCTCTGATTGGCATTAGTGAAGCTTTCCTCTGTCCCTCTTAAGGGAGCCTGTGAAAGTTTGGGGTAAGAAGCTAGGTCTGCATTTGGGCTCTTTACAGAAGGACACATGGGTGTCTTTGCTTGTGCTGCATGATCTTTCAGCAAGAGGTATTCCACTCTCCACAGCAGCATACAAAAGCCTAGGGAAGCCTAACAAAAGCGATTTCTCTTCCTCAAGCATGAGTCAGGCAGTGCCACACAAGCTTCACATTTCTGGGAGAGCAGGTGAAAACTTCCTGGCCTTTCTTTACAGGAATGGGCAAAGAAGTGGGGAATCTGCTGTTGGAAAATTCGCAGCTACTGGAGACCAAGTAAGGAACTTGCGCGCTCTGAACTGCCTGCCTAGTAGTTACAAATGACATGTCATCTTGAAGTAGGTCTTGGACAAAACTCCTGCCTCACAGGGGCTTGCTTGTTTGTCTAACAGGTTCTCTTGAATACTTGTTGTTTCTTCAATTTTAGAAGAGGAATTGCTCTTCTGAGCAACTTTCCTAACTGTTTCCTTCTTGCAGGTACTTGCAGTCTCTAGGTGTGTGCTGTTAGGGTCTGATCCCAACTGAAATCGGTGCCAAGCTTTTAATTAACTTGAGTGGTTATCTAGGTGTGGGTCTGATCTTCTGTGAGGATATTGCTGGTTTTAAGTTTTTATTTGCAAGGTTTGCCATTTGGAAAGAAAATTTTCTTACTATTGAGAAGAGTTTTAAAAAATCAAAGAGTTGATAATGGAGAAGCAGACGATGTAATGGACTTTTTTTTTTTGAGAAAGGCTGGCAAACCAGATAGCAAAGCTAAGCAGCCAGGAAGAGGAAGGTAGAGTACTCTGAGGGCAGAGTTTGAGAGCTTTCTATGATAGGAAGCTGCTGATTTTAAGGATTTTAAAATACTTAAAGATTTAAAATATTGGAAATGCTTATTTATATCAGCATCACCCACAATTTTCTACAATTACAGATAATAGTAGTTATGAAAGGTGTATTTCAGATCTTCAGTATGTTAGAAATAGATTTGAGCCTTATACAGGTGATAGGCTACCCTTACACCTGCTTCCTGCAGTATTCTTCCATCTTCCTGAGGAGATGTTGGTCTGTCAGTCAGGATTCAGGACTGGCCAAACCTCATCCTGACCAGTTATGGTGATCCTGTGTTCTTCTGCAGCTCCTTCTTGCCCAAATCTGCTTTTCCATGAATTATAGCTGGTCTGAATTGTTTAAATACACCCATTTCAACTGTCAACTGGTTTTGGGCATTTTTGCTTACTGTCCCTTTCACACCTTAAAGAAATGCTTTGAATGTTGTGAAGAATGATTTGATTGCCAAAGTGGATCAGCTGTCTGGAGAGCAGGAGGTGCTGAAGGGAGAGCTTGAAGCAGCAAAGCAAGCCAAAGCCAAAATGGAAACCAGAGTCAAGGAGCTGGAGGAGGAGCTGAAAAGGTGAGTGAGAAGGAAGCTGGGAGAACATGAGTGTTAAGCCCACCTCCTCTGCTGATTTTACTGTGTTCCCCTCATGGAGTTCAGGGTACCTTACAGAGTACTTCAAGGCTGGTGGTAGCTGGCTAGGAGATATTTTTAGTGTTATATTGTTTTTACTGAATTGAAATGGATTATTGAACCTTAGAAAACCTGCAGTTTTCCTCCCCAGGAATAGGATCCTGTAGCAAATCCAGGCTCCCTGGGGTGAAGCATTCAGAGTTTCAATTTACAATTTAAAAAAAAAAAAAAAAAAAGGAGTTTCAAAACCAGCAGTGTTGAAGGAAACTGTCAAGAGTTTCATCCTCATAGGAGCCAGTGTAGCTCTGAGGGGAATGAATGCTCATTCACTTAATGAAAGAGCTAATGCAGCTTCCCACAAACAATATTTAAATGCCAGTATCGGCAATTGTTTTATTGTTCATGAAATGAGAAGAAGAGGCAGAAGAGATTTTAAAGTCCTATGCAGGTAGCATTTGGAGAGATCCCGCTTCTTATTTTCCACTCCATCTAGAGAAACCGAAGCCTGAATGCCTAGCGAAGCCTGAATGCCTAGCAAAGCCTATGGTGATTTCACATCCATAAAACTAAAAATGTCCCATGGAGCTCAAAGCTCCATTGGGTTTTAACTTGCGCTGCAGTATCTCAGTGAAGAGGACATGTTTGTTTTGCAGCTGGAGTCTGGAAAGTTGCCTCTGTAATTTGAGCACAGAATGAGTGAGAATAACACAGACTGGTCATTTAAGTGTTCAAAATGTCTGATATGAAAGGCTCACAAGAAGTGGAAATAAGTCTGATTTTTTTTTAATGTCTTTTGAGCCTCATAAAATATGTAGTGTGTATAATATAATAAATATGCTGTAGGGACATGGACTTCTAACTGTCAAGTGTGTGTTTTTACATGGAGACAGCTTTTTTTTTTTATGCAATGTCTTTACTGGTAATAAAAGTTCTTGTGATTCAGATGGGATTGTATGACTGCACCTTGGTATGGAGTTTAAAGAAACTAAAAGCACTCAGTTAAATACTTTATTTTATTAACATGGATGTGCTGTTCTTTACTATTATGGCAAACTGTCCTTCCCTTTAGAAGCCTTTTTTACTGCGCTGAAAACAGAAGCGGCCTGGAAGAAGAACTTGAGCCAGTATTTTTACTGTTGATAATGGCTCAGTTTTCCCATGGTGTAGATCTCATCAAACATTTGAGCATAGACTATGGCTCTGAAATAGAAATTGGCTGGACTGTTTCAGCAGTCAGTATTTTGGTGCTTACATCAAAGTTCCAAATAAATTGGGTGATGGTGAAGCTGTTCAGAGTAATGTGCTGCAAGAGAGAGGGAAAAATATCAGAGAACCATCTTATAGTTTGTATGGTTAGCTCACAGTTCGAAAGTGTTTCCTTGTGATGCATGCAGACAGAATATCCCATATTCTCCTCCTAAAACACCTCAGGGCTAGCTGTGGTTTCACTTGCTAGTTGGATGCCTTTCTTCCTCTTTTGTAGAGTGAAATCTGAAGCTATTGTTGCCCGACGAGAACCCAAAGAGGAGGTGGAGGATGTAAGCAGCTATCTCTGTACAGAATTGGTATATTACATTACTAAAATGCCTGCGGGGAACGGGGGTTTACATACTTACTCTCTATTACTTCATATATACTAGTCCCAAGATGCAGAGTGATCTGCTTTTGTTAACAGTGAAGCTAAAGCTGGTAAGCTGAGGGTTGTTGCTGATGAGTGTTGCTAATTGCCATGAGATTACCTCTCCACATGACTTTCAAACTGTAGTTTGGTTGGAAAAGATGAGCAGCTGACACAGTGTTAGAGCAGTGCCTTGCTCTAGCACCAGTTACCTGCTTCTCCCTAAGTTTGAATTAAAGCCTAATGTGCCGTGTGATTTCTCTCAGGGTCTTGCAATAGTCAGCCTTCTCCAGAAACACTTGTCCTCACTCTGGGGAGGAGGCTGTAAGCTGTGATGACGCTGTGCAGAGAAATTCAGGTTATACAGTCAGCTCTGCAGCAGTAGCAGCTGCCTTTTATTAGTTCTGTAATTCAGTCTTGCAGCATTGTTTTTCTCATCATTTGTTTTACACAAGCCAGTACTGCCTTTTACAGGGTACAGGCAGAGAAGGCTTATGGGCATGTCAGCTCTTCCAACTGTTCTGGCTAAGCTAGAGGTTTTTCAACAAAGACCAGCTGTAGCCAAAAAAACCTCAACTCAAGCCTAAGTAGTAACAGAGATTTTCCATGTCAATGTCACTCTGCTAGGACAGGGAATTAGATATGCTTCAATATTACTGTGTTCTTACTTTGTGAAAGGTACTGGAGCAGACTTAGTTCAAGCCTAATTCTCTTGATTTAACTGAGATAAACTTGTTCTGTTGAGAATTTGGGTAGGTAAGAAAATTTTCAAATTATGCTTGTAAAATGCTGAGGAGGGATGAATTTCTTCTAAGCCGAGCTGACAGAAGGTCTGTTTTTTTAATTAAAAGAAAAAAGTTTGTAAAATTCCTTTAATTTATGCACGTCTTGTTTTGACTGCTCATACAGGTTTATTCCAAGTCCAGGGAGGCTGGAGAGGGACTTGGTTAATTTGTGCTATTCCAGCTCCACCAGTACACACCAGCCAGGCTGAGCTTGGGAATTGCCAATCCAGAGACAACCCAGTGCCACTTCCTAGAATGAGTTCCCAAAATCTTTAAAATTTCTTTTTTGGCAAATATTTTCCCCGGCTTAGCCATATTACTCTCATTTTCCATTCAAAAGAGACAAACCGAATCTCATTCCTGCTGCCTCCTAAGCCTTGTGCCCTTTTTGGAAGGCCAAGTTGTGTCACCAGAGAGGAAAAGGCTTTCCTTTAATTTCTTGTGCCCTGCACTTTTATCAGTGTGTTATTACAGAATGCCTCCTTCCTAGTCATGTTGAGGGAATGGATAGCATTATGTGGTAGCTCCCTGCTGCTCATGCCTGGCTTTGCTAATGAACTAAAACTTTGATTTCCAAACTTCTGGATCAGTGGACCTCTGTGTATTCTCATAATTCCTTGCAGACAATGAAAACACCTTGCTGGCAATAGTCCCTGCACAGGGTTTTCATTTTGATGGTGGATTTTATTCCAGTTTCCATGGGTTGGTAGAATACCCCAAAAGTCCATGGGCTGTAGTTTGGAGTTCACTTGTCTAGAATTAGCACTTCCTAATGGGGAATTCTGGGGGTAATCAAACAGAGCAGGAAGCGAACTAACAAATCTATCTTTCTGACTTCTGACTTGCTCTGTACTAACATCAGTCCCATTCCATCTTTTGCTGGCTGAAGCAGTGCTCCTCCCCTCTGCAGGACAACATTCCCATAGCTCAGCGTCGCCGCTTCACCCGTGTGGAAATGGCACGGGTTCTGATGGAGCGCAATCAATATAAAGAGAGGTTGATGGAGCTCCAGGAGGCTGTCAGGTGGACAGAGATGATCAGGTGAGACTGGATATTGGTAAACATTCCTATTTAGGAGAGAACCTGACCATGGCTGACCTTATGGTCAATGGAACCTCTACCCATAGATAGGTTGAGAAGTGCTGAAAGTTTTTGCAGACTGTAGATGCTTCTTTCCTAGTAGCTAATTCTTTATCTCTTATTTTCCTGAACCTGGGTTGCAGATCTCAAGTTGCCATTTTTCTTTGGAGACACTAGGCAGTTCTTTGTCTTGCTTGTTTTCTTGTGTGCTATTACGCTAGAAGAAGCTGTAGGGGAGAATGTTGCTTCTAGTTAATGACTTTTAAAGGCTATGGCTTGAATTGAATATTATGCTGGGGTTTGTAGTTACCAGCCTGGTACTGATAACGTTGCAGGGAGTTGATAAAACTTCAAGTTGAACACACTTACTGTCACTTAATGTCAATGTTGAAACATAAAATAGTTGTGTGTGCTCACTTCCTCTGCTGTGTTTTGAAACATGTCAGAATGAATTCGGAATCTTGACATGGCTTTCTTGATGGAAATGGCCTGTTGGTTGGCAAAGCTTGGGTAAGATGCTGAAATTAACTTGCTTCTGCTGTGTTTGTCCTTAGAGCTTCCCGTGAGCACCCATCTGTCCAGGAGAAGAAGAAGTCTACCATTTGGCAGTTGTAAGTTCTTTGGTGTTTTGCATAAGGTTGAGAAAAGGGGAAGTGTTGCCAGTTCTAGTTTAGACAGCAACTTAGACTTCGACATTAGTGAAATGTCAACTAAAAGTGTTGTTAGCTGAACCCATTTGCCTTCAAGGTCTTCCTTTGTTCTTAGTGAAATTAAAACCAGATCTGAACCTCTGCACTGGTTTTGTTTTACTAAATGAAAAAGATCATGAGTATCCTGGAATGGCAACATACATACACTCACAATCAGTTTTAATAAAGGGCTGTTTTCAGAAGGTATTTGTTTCTGGAAGCTAAAACCTCCTTATGTCAATCAAACTGAGAACTTGGCTCTCTGTTTGAAATAGGGCAGTTTTCATGAAGGGCTTACAGCCCCTGACTGCATACCTCATTTTCCTTGTTGTGAAACTATGGTGTGTGGTCTCCGCCGGTATCTTTTCTCTTATCTCTGGGTCTTCTTCTGTCCTCAGCTTTAGCCGTCTGTTCAGCTCTTCCTCAAGTCCCCCACCAGCAAAGAGGACCTACCCATCTGTGAACATCCACTACAAGTCTCCAACAACAGCAGGGTTCAGCCAGCGTCGTAGTCACACCATGTGCCAGATCTCCTCTGGTAGCCGCACCCTGGAGTTCTTCCCTGAAGAGTGAGTTCTCATGCTGTGCGCCAAGCCTGGTCCCCCAGCAGCATTCCCAATTAGGAGTTTTTCTTAAAATACTCTGTTTTCTGTGTTACAAAACGTCTGTGTGGTGTTAATATGTTTCTGTTCCTTGTGGTTTTGGTTTATCTCTCTGATCTTTCACTCATCAGTTACCACATGGGTGATGGGCTCAGCAAACTTTGTCCTTCCAAATATATCCGTGCTGTGGCACTCTAGGCCGTGATGGTTCATCTCAGCAGGGACCACTGTAAACTTGAGCTGGCCTCAGCCTTGCTTCTGCACTCATGTTTGCAGACTGTGATAGAACGAAGTAAGGCTGTTGTGATAGAGAGTGATGGCAGCACTAGGACAGCAGAGTGGAATGTCTTGCCCAACCCTATTGACAGGGAGTTTAGGTGAAGACAAAAGTTCTCTCAACAGCACATTGAGGTTACAATATTTGGTTTTAATCTTGAAATGATACTTTAAAAGCCTGTTGAGAGCCAGTTGATTCCCTGTTTCTGAAGGGTTTTTGGAGCATTGAGGTGGAGATAACAAAGATTTGGCCTGGAGTATAGATGCGGGATGCCTATCTCTGCTTCCTAACAGTTTTTCTCTCTCTGATGTCCTGCATCTGTTTTCAAAGATGGATTTAGTTTGCTTTGTGTTTCCTCCTGCTTTGGTGATGCTCCCTCAACCTTCAGTTTCTGTTTTTAACCACAGGCTGAGAAGTAACACTGTTGGTCTCTCCGCAGTGACTGTACATCCTCAGCACGTCGTGAACAGAAACGGGAACAGTACCGCCAGGTCCGGGAGCACGTGCGGAATGATGATGGGCGATTGCAGGCCTGCGGCTGGAGCCTCCCTGCCAAATACAAACAGGTAGGAACCTCTCTCTGGGTAGGCTGAGGGGGAATTGTCCCTAGCAGTGAAACCAGGGGAGACCTAACTCTCCACTGGTAACCTTAGCCTTAGTCCTTAAATATTTCCGTTAGAGGTTTCATATGCATGTTTGTTTTCATGATAATTGTAGGCACAGATCAAATCAATGTTTCCTGTATCCCCACCAAAGCCAGTGGAGGGGAGCATTCCTCTGCCTGCATGAAGGTGCTGAAAGAACCTGCCTTATACCATATACCAAAAGTAATTCAACTGTGTTGTCCAGGCCCCATTACTTAATCATAGAACCACAGGATCATAGAATAACAGACTGATTTGGGTTGGAAGGGACTTTAAAGCTCATCCAGTTCCAACCACCTGCCATGGGCAAGAACACTTTCCTCTAGACCAGGTTGCTGAATGCTCCATCCAACCTGGCCTTATTTCCTTTGTTATTATAACTGGGCTTGAACATTACGTATTTCATTTACACTCTGAGAACTTTACTAGTTGTTCAGTATAAAAACCAAATGCAGTGCAGTTTGCTCCCACTTCTTTCCAGCAGTAACACAAAATCAAATTTCATCAGCCTCATTTCTTAGCCTATAGGCTAAGTTCATTTAACTGGTCAAAGGCCATCTGAAAGAAAGGAGTCTTGCAGTGTGGCTTGAAAGTGAATGGTGTCCCTGCCCATGGTAGTGGGTTGGAACTAGGTGATCTTTAAAGTCCCTTCCAGCCCAAACCATTCTATGATTCTGTGAGTTTCAGGCCATGATGGAAGGAATGCCAGTGTTCTGACTTCATTGCAGGGAGCATCCATTAACAACCCATTCGTTAACAGTCTGTCAGCAGTGCAGCATATCTTCTGTTAACTGTAACTAGGGCACCATATCATGGGGAGAGAGGCATACTGTAGGGTAGGCTGCTCCCTGCAGGGACTCTGTTTCATACAAGATGTGAGATGGAGCCTTAGCAGTACCCATTTCATAGACTATTAAGTTTGGTTCTGCCATATTGGTTACACATCTCTCTTACCATAGCCTGGTGTTTACGGCTTTGTACTGTCTTGTTCCTCCTCTCTTCCACCACAGCTGAGTCCCAATGGTGGTCAGGAAGACACTCGCATGAAAAATGTGCCTGTGCCCGTGTATTGTCGTCCATTAGTAGAGAAGGACCCAACCATGAAGGTATGTTGTTTCTGCATACCATTCAAGTCCAGGAAGGGGACATGGAATAAGCAAGGAGTTTTAGTCACTAAATGTGCAATTTTTACAATAGTCTGTATTTTTCCTACATTATATATTCCAAATTCCAAAGTCTTCCACTATGTTTTTTTTGGAATGTGGTTTCTAGTGTATGTAGGGAAAAAAGTACATCTCTGTAAGGACATCATTCTCTGCAGATTTTGATTGCCAGGGCCTATGCTTCTGTCTTACACCTTATGCTTTTTGAGACAACTCTTACGTAATATCAATGGCATTTTGTGCTTATAAGGTAAAACTGCTCAAGGTATAATACAAAACAATAGAAATTAATCAAGATAAGCAGGTGAAAGTAAAAATGCATTTCAACACTCTTCAGATTCCACTGTTGACAGGGATCCAATGGTAACAGGCCAAAATTACCTAGAACAGAATTTGTGAAGCTGCGTCTATCAGTACTAGAGTATTTTGAGTAGAACTGCAGTTGAGGACAGGTCATCTCTGCATATTTATCAGCTGTAGCTATTTGTTTTGAAGTAAGCACTTTGTCATGAACTTCATTCAGAGCTGATGTCATTCTGATGTTTCGGTTGTAAGAAAATTCTTACTCTGTTAATTGTTTCTAGCAGGTTGACGTGCTCTTTGGGTAATACTCTGTTCAGCATCTTTCCGTTATATATTTGGTTTTGGACTTTCCTTCCCAGCGTTCCTGTAAAAAACTGTCTGGAAGTAGCTCCAAGGCGATTAGCTAGATTGAATTTCAGAAAATATGTAGTGTGCTGCTTTCACTCTGCACTTGTTATGTAGCGAGCTAAACCAGCTCCTTTTCCTTTTTTTGGGGGGTGGTTTGGTTTCTGCTTTTGTTTTGTTGGGATTTTAATGCAGTTTTGTTGTGGCTTCATTTTTTACTGTCTTAGGTCTGTAAATAGCTTTCTCAGCTCTGACAAACTGATTTTTGGGCAAAGGCACTGTGAGGAAGCAGAAGAGTGCAAGGGATGTTAGGGGGACACGACTGCCCTGAATGTATTTCCTCACCCAGGCAGTCGCTGTCAGTTGTGGTTAAGCAGTCATGGTTTTCTTGTAGCCCAGGCTAGTAACATCTGCCATGCCCTGCTTGCTTTGTTACAATGGCTTAGGAACCCCAAAGTCGGAAAAACTGAGGAGCCTGGTTTTAGGCACCTGACTTGTTATATTTATTTTCTTTAAATCTTTCATGTGCATCTCTGAAGAAAAAAAAAAAAAAGCTACTTTTGCTGGTTTACAGAGAACCTTTATCTTGCTTCCAACGAATTTGATGTCTTCTAATAGAGATCAACAAGATCTGTTATTTCCAGCTAAATATTGTAGATGTTTGGCATGTATCCACAGTTCTGTACGAAGGTGCTTGATTTTAATGAGACCTTGGAGCCTACATAATTCTTAGTTCAGGATTCCTGTTTCTGTTGCTGTAGCTGTGGTGTGCAGCTGGAGTCAATCTCACAGGATGGAGACCTTTGGAGCAGGAGTTTGGGAATGGGCAGAAATTGGAACCTGGACGTGATCCCCTTACCTGTGATAGGGAAGTGGAAGGCGAGAACAGCAAAAGTAACCATACGTCTCCTGAAAAGAAAAAGGTCAGAAAAAAAAAATAGACTTTTTTTTTTCTCCCTTCCAGTGTTTTGTCTTACTCCAGCCATGACATGCTCCATCTCTCAATGCCTTTGTATTAGGTTATATAGTGCTTTAACTTGTATTTGTGAGGCGTCTTCTTGTAGGGCAGCATTCTAGTGTTGTGGCTGTTCCATAACGTTCTGTGTGATTTGGGATAAATCATCCAGGATAAAGTTCTCCAACTTTTGCTTTTGAAATGCCCTGGGTTTTAATATTCTTAGGTGTTTGGGATTTTTTTAAGAACCATGCTAGAATTTGCAGGTGATAATACTGTGTTTTATCCTTTGTGGTTGTGGGCTTTTTCCCCATGACTGTCTTATGCTGCTGCTATAGTCTTCTGAGATCAGCTGGTAGGTTGAGTATATCTGAGCTCCATGGTATTCTGACTGAAGTGAATGTTCAGTGATACACGAGTAGGCATCTCAGAAATTAATGGTCAGGCTGCTTTAGCCCTAAGGAGCCAGACAGGCTCTTTGGCCAGTGTTCCAGATGTTAGTGCAGGAATGTGAATGAAATTTGCATAGCTCATATTGTTTATTTGCATCAGCTAGAAAGAAACTTGGCTCTTTGAAGCTTGCATTGTGGTGTTTGCATGTCTAAATGTTGCCAAGCATTAATACGCTCAGTCTGATTTGAGAGGAGCACTGATTCTGCCCATATATTTGCTCTCCTGAAGACAAAGGAGCTCCATGAAATGGATGCCACATCCAGCCGTGTTTGGATTCTCACTAGTACGCTGTCAACAAGTAAAGTTGTAATTATTGATGCCAATCAGCCTGGCACAGTGGTGGACCAGTTCACTGTCTGCAATGCTCATGTGCTCTGCATCTCTAGCATCCCTGGTAAGTGGGGCCCAGGCACTGGCTGTAGTCTCACAGGGTCATCTTCTCCACTGAGGAATGACAAATGTAGTGTCCTCACTTCAGAACTAACCCTTGTACTCTGCTGCATGTAATTGTCTCAAAACCATAACTCAGATCTTGCCTTCTTGTAGGATCTTCCATGGAGATCCTTCACTGTTGAGCATTTACTGAGTCATTATTTTGGCACGTAAAGGATGGCTCCTTGGAGCAAGAGTGAGCCTTGCCCAGGTTTGGGAGGGCTCTGTAGCTGGCCTGGGTGTTGATGCTAGGGATGAGAGGATTCACCATGAAACTGAGTAATGCTGTGGTGCCTCCCTAGAGTAGTGAACCCCAAGGGTCAGCATCTTCCATCCAATGGGTACCAATGGGTACCTCCTCAGTACTGCTATATTTAAATTAGCAGTGACAGCTAGATTTATGGGAGAATCTGTTCTTTGCCCTCCAGCGGCCAGTGAGAGTGATTATCCTCCAGGCGAGGTCTTTCTGGAGGGAGATGTAAATCCTGAAGAGTCATCTGGAACAGATGGTGTCTTGGCAGGAATTACTCTGGTGGGCTGTGCGACCCGCTGCAACGTGCCACGAAGCAACTGTTCCTCACGTGGTGACACACCTGTGCTGGACAAGGGGCAGAGTGAGTTTTTGAGCATAAAACTTAATAATAGTCCAATTATAGCTAGTCCCATATGAGCTTATGGTCTTACAGCTGTATCATCCTGTTCTTGAGTTATCTGCGTCAGAGGCCTTAAGAAGTTTCTTCATGTGGCACAGGAATACTGAAGCCCTTTTTAGTGCATTTCTTGTTAAGAGCCTTTCTTTTCTCTCAAATGGATTTACATCCTGCAGCCCTGTGGGTGTCATATAGTGAAGTATTTTGGACAGGCCATATGTTTTCCCTGCTGCAGTTACTTCTGTTCTCATTGCTTTCCCTACTGAACCACTGTCTACTCATGAAGTCAGTTAAGACCATGAAAACCATAATGATGCCCTTGGTGACTCCATAGTGCAGTAGGCAGCCCTGCAGAGCTGATGTTTTGCTAGTCACAGATTGTGCCTTATTTTAAAATAGCCTCTGTTCTCCATCCAAGCGGAAGGCGCTGGATGAGCTGCTGTGTGTGACGCAGGGATAGGGCTTGACTGAATTTGGAAGGATAAATTACAAAAGGAAGGATAAATGACAAAATTGACAACCTGATTTCTGTATAGCTAACTTACCAGCTCATTCTCCAGAACATGTAACACTGTACTTCGTCTTTTAGGTGAGGTGCCTGCTGTATGCAATGGGAAGATCAACCAGTCAGAGTCTACTGAGGAGGCAACAGAAGCTACAGAGGTACCAGAGAATGGTACAACTGAGGCAGAGCCTGCTCAGGCCCGGTCGGGGCCCCTCACGGAGCATGTGTTTACTGATCCTGTCCCTGCACAGGCACCTTTTAGGCAGAACGGGTAGGCAGCCTGGGGCCAAAGTGCCAATTCAGTTATTTATCAGCTCTGTTTTCAGAAGCTTTTTGATAGATAAAGTATCAAACATTTTTCAGCTCTGTGCCCAAATAGTATTACAGATGGGATGACAGAGAAAGAAAGGAAATTAAAGTAAACGTGGCTCAGTCTGCAGCAAGCTATGTCAGCTGTCAAAGTACAAATATTTGATCTCTCAGTACAAATTCAGACCTGCTGTTAAGACAGATCTTCTAAGTATATGTACACTAAATGTCCTTACTGAAGGAGCTTACTGATTCAAGTGTAAAAATGATGATCAGTTTATTCTAGTAGTACCCCTAATGTGCTGTAAAGATAATGGAAAATGTTTACCACCCAAAAATGAGTCTCGTGTGATGACCTGAGGAGCAAGGTCTTGGAAACAAATTGTTCCTAAATGACCAAGATTTTCTAAATTGTTTTTGTTGAAGTTGCCAGTGAACAGAGAAAATATTGTTAAGCTAATAGTACTGCCAAGCAGTTAAGTTCTATGAATTTTGAAGTACTTGCTATTTGTATTGCTGGGGGAAAAAGGAATTTTTGCAAATTGCAGATTTCAGTGTGAAGGAATTGGAAAACACTGAAGAGAAGGAAGTGATTTGTGTATACAAGGGCTATTATCTGCTTGTGAACGCCAGACTGTAAGTATAGATGGGCATTCTGTGTATTGCTGCTACTAAAGCCTCTAACAATGTTCTTTTGCCTCTTCAGGGAGAATGGGCAGCTGAAGACAGAGTCAAGCACAACATTGCCAGATCAGGAGCTGAATGGAGATGCTGCTGGAACTTGTACCAGTGCTGCCCCCACCATGTGGCTGGGAGCACAGAATGGCTGGTAGGTTCCCCTTGGGCTGGCAGATCTCTCTGTCACTTCTTTACTTTGGGCATCTCTTTTCATCTCCACGCACCTTCAATTCACTTCTTGTTTCTGGAGTAGGTTTTCATTGCTCATTGTTTTTCTGAACCCTCAGCTCAACGCAGGCACAGGGATTTAACCTCACTTTCTTACCTAACCTCCACCTTTTCTACCAGAAGAAATGACTCAAGTTTAGTCGGGCTGTGCTGCTGACTCTCCCCAATTTGTCCTTTCTCACAGGCTTTATGTGCACTCAGCTGTATCCAACTGGAAGAAGTGTCTGCACTCAATAAAGCTGAAGGACTCTGTACTAAGTCTAGTGTAAGTGTGCATGCCAAGGGACACTGAAGGAGAAGGTTCAATGCCTAAGCAATATTTCAGATAGTGGTAGGAGCTCTTTTTCAGTTATCTTTTCATTTGCTCTTCTAAGTGCATTGGTTTGTGTGGGAAATTTCCCTAGGTTTTTGTTATTGGAAAGCCTCATACTGAGCTGTTTTCCTGCTCAACTGCAAACCTGACCCAATTCAGTGAAGAAGGTAGTAAATTAGCTTAGCAGGATCAGGAGGAAATAATTGGGAAAGAGAAAGGCTGAATTTCACTAGGGTGTAAATTAGGTGGCATTTGTTGAAGTTGATGGAGTTTGTAGTATGAAGTAGGTAACCTCAATGGAAAATCTATGGATTACCTTACTATGACCCTTGGCCTTTGCTGGATGTTCTTGCAAGTGCTAAACTGAATGGGAATTGTAGAGAGAACATAAAGATAGTGTGTGTGTATCATACAATCATAGAATGGTTAAGGTTGGAAAGGACCTTGAGATCATCCAGTTCCAACCTCACTGTCACAGGTTGGGACACCTCCCCCTAGACCAGGTTGCTCAAGGCACTGCCCAGCCTCGCATTGAACACTGCCAGGGATGGAGCATTCACAACTTCCTTGGGCAGCCTCTAACAGTGCCTCATCACTCTCACAGTAAAGAATTTCTTCCTTATATTTAACCTAAATTCCTCCTGTTAAAGTTTGAACTCATTGCCCCTTGCCCTGTCACTACAGTCTCTGATGTAGAGTCCCTCTCCAGCATCTTTGTAGATCCCCTTCAGATACTGGAAGGCAGCTGTGAGATTTCCATGCAGCCTTTTCTTCTCCAGCCTGAACAGCCCCAAGTTTCTCAGCTCCCTGATCATCTTTGTGGCATCCTCTGGACTTGCTCCAGCAGCTCATGGCCTTTACGTTGCTTCAGCAGCTCCATGTCTTACGTTGGGCACACCAGAACTGCGCACAGTACTCCAAGCGGGGTCTCATGAGAGTAGAGTAGAGGGGTAAAATTGCCTTCTTCCACCTGCTGGTCCCGCTTCTTTGGTGGATGTCAGAAAGGATTTGTTAGTTCCTTACTTCTACAGACAAAGTATTTACTTTTCTGTGATTTCAGGCATGTGAAAGGGAGGGTCCTTGTTGCTCTGGCAGATGGAACACTAGCCATATTCCACCGGGGAGAAGGTAAGAAACAATGTATTAAGATTGAAACAAGCTTGCCTGAAAGTGTAGCAATGCATTAAGTGCTACTCTGAGTCGGGAAGGAAGAGTGCTGGCTTGCCGGAGTACAAACGTGGTTAAAATGAACAGCTATTGTGCGCATGTATTAGTAATCCTAAAACATCTACACCATTTCCTGAGCTTTTCTGAACAAAAATATACGTATGTGCTGTGTAGCACATGCAGAGCAAATGCAGCAGTTCCAGGAATACACATGCTGTGTAGTTGTTCGAGGCATTCTTGGTGTAAGTGTAATGCACATGGACCACATCAGTGTTACTGTGCAGTCACAAATCAGCTGTAACAGGGCATGCACAGGGAGCTCCACACAGCTGAGGCTGTACCTGAGTATGTCATCTGTGCCTGATCAAACAGAGAAGTTGGACTCCGTAAAGGGTGGAATTGACCACTGCATACACAGCAGGCAGGGCTGGGATTCACTGGAAATCTGGAAATCCATAACAAGTGGCATCTTTGCATTACACTTGGATAGTTTTTCTTGTTGCAAAAAAGAGATGCCCAAGTATCGTGACATGCCTTAATCTTGTGCTCTTCATTGTTACAGGCTTTTTTTCACTATGATTTGAGCAGTTTCTGAGCTGTGTTCATACCTTTTTAGGTATGAAGACAGCTAGCACATGGGCATTTGCTAACTCTGACTAATGTTTGTGTAGTAAGAACTTAGTTATTCATTGAGTAGCAGTTTATATAGGAAGCTGAAATACAGAGATTCCCTGTTTTGTGCAGTCAGAATTTTGATTCAGCCTTGTTGTGAGTTCAAGCCTGACCACTGACATACGAAAATTGTTCCCATCAGAAGCAGGATAAAGCTTCACAATGCAGAGGCCGTCTCTCTATGAAGGACACAGTATCTGCCTAGTTAGCTAGAAAATAAGCCTTGAGAGATGAGAGATCTGATTCTGTATTCTGGATTTGACACTTTGAGGGAATTATGTGTGATATGAGGAATCGTTACTGCAAGGACTGTATTGTCCGTTTCCTTTAAAGTTTCTGCATAGCCTTGTTAGGCTGTCTTTCCTCTTCCTCTTCTGTTTTTGTTGTACTTGTTAGAGAAGCCTATTCACTTCATTACAATAAAAGGATGTTTAATTTAGCCTGATTAGGAAAGCTTTCAGCCCACCAAATTAAGCATTACTGTCATGTGTTTTGTGAGTACAAGGCTGGCCCAAAGTAGTAGCATAGATTCATGGGAAGTTCACAGACATAAGAAAAATGTGCATTTGAGTGTTATTAAGCCTGTATATTTAAGTATATGTGGAAGGGTAGAGGTATTGTATACTGACATGTCATGAAGGAGATGTGTATTTCCACACTTGTTTTTCACCTTAGATGGTCAGTGGGATCTCAGTAATTACCACCTAATGGACCTTGGTCACACTCACCATTCCATCCGTTGCATGGCTGTTGTGTATGATAGAGTCTGGTGTGGCTACAAGAATAAAATCCATGTTATCCAACCTAAAACAATGCAGATTGAGGTAAGAGAGCAAATGTGTATATATGCTTGCAGATGCTTATGTTGTATGTATTATGGCTATTTTCTTCTGAGTGTATGGAAGTGCAGAACCTTTGTATTGTCAGTGCTGAATGTAGGACCCAAACTGTCAGTCTGGGTCATGTTATGATCCAGTCTGCCAGGAGGGTATTTATTCCTCCTTTTCCAGAACTTAAATCGTTAGGTAAGTCTAAACTGAGCACTGTCTTTGTCTTTACTAGTGAGTCTGTGAGGCCACATACTGTACAAATGTATGTGCAAGCCTTACAGGTACCTTTCATACATTGTCTAAGACTTCTGTGTCTGTAGAGATTGTGGCAGAAAGCAAGCCCTGGTGATCCCATGTGCCTAAAAAAAATTATGTTTAGAGCCTTTTGGTTGAAATTCAATACACTGGTATTGGTACAAGGCTATATGACAATGCTTGGAGTAATTCCAATCAAAGGGAGAAGTGCTGAATCTGAAGTTCATATCAGTGAGCCAAGGCATTTTGATCTTTGGGGTTTATACTGGAGTTGTGTATTTTCCTTTTCTGCCAAGGACATTGAAAACTCTTGGTTTCTAAATGTTCTTGCTGCTGAAGTAGTCTGCAAAGACCATAATCTCTGCAGAGTCACTCAAGTAAGGGATTTTCTGTCTACTGTAGTGAACTTCTGAGGTCGGCTGGCATTACCACATTTTCACCAAGAGCTTTGAAGCCCAAACAAGTGATCTTGGTTGAAGACAATGCAGTACACATGTAGATAATTGCAAACATTTTGTGAACTCACGTTGGTCCATCTGCTTGGCATTTCAGAAATCCTTTGATGCCCACCCTCGGCGGGAGAGTCAGGTGCGACAGCTGGCATGGATTGGAGATGGAGTATGGGTTTCCATCCGCCTGGACTCCACCCTGAGGCTTTACCATGCCCACAGCCATCAACATCTGCAAGATGTTGACATTGAGCCTTATGTCAGCAAGATGTTAGGTGAGGCAGTAGGAACTGTGAGTAAATGACCTGTTGCTGACTAAGATCAGAGAGAAATCAAAATTCACAAGCAGACCTTGCCCAAAGTCATAACTGACTCTTCGCTTCTTATTCATGCTTACAAGGCACTGGAAAGCTGGGCTTCTCGTTTGTGCGGATTACAGCTCTGCTTATCGCTGGCAACCGCCTCTGGGTAGGGACAGGGAATGGTGTTGTCATCTCCATTCCACTGACTGAGAGTAAGTGCCTTTGACTACAAATACTTCTGCCTCCACCCCTTGCCCCCCCCACCCCCCCCCCCCCCCCGCACCCCCCCCCCTCCTGTCTTGTCATGTCGCGGGGGGTGGGTTGTTGG